>PVKV010019640.1:16670-41952 GCA_004027835.1 Alouatta palliata | reverse complement strand
GTCTGGGTGGGGGATGAGTGCAGAGGCCTAAAGTCACGACCACCAGCGGCTTCTGTCCTCCTTCCCAGGAGGTCCCAGTAGGTGGTTTGAGGCCAGCTGGTTTCTGAAGTGGTGAGCTGGGCCCTGTGCTGGCTACTGGTATCCCGATGTTCTGAGTCCATCTCAGGGCTGCACTTTCCCTCCTCACCCGCTTCGGCCAGTGGCGTGTGACAGGGAACGTGGGTCACTCCTGGGCAGAAGTCTTTAGGAGCTGGTGAGCTGTTTGCCACGCTCCTTTGCCACAACTGACTGGCAGTGCCCCAGAGAGCGGCAGCTCTGTCAGCCTGGGGCCCTGAGTGAGGATGGCAGGCTGCAGAGCCTTCACCCACCAGCGAGGGACATGCAGTGGGACTGAGAAATAAACCTTTGGGCTGGGCGAGGTGGCTCCTGCCTGGACTCCTAGCACTTCCAGAGGCCGAGGAGGGCAGATCACTTGAGGTCAGGAGTTCCAAGACCAGCCTGGACAACATGGTGAAATCCATCTCTACTGAAAATACAAAAAAATTAGCCAGGCGTGGTGGCGGGTGCCTGTAGTCCCAGCTCCTCAGGTGGCTGAGGCAGGACAGTCGCTTGAGGCCGGAAGGAGGAGGTTGCTGGGAATTGGGATTACGCCACTGCACTCCAGCCTGGGGCACAGAGCAGGACTCTGTCTTAAATAAATAAATAAATAAACAAACAAACAAAAATAAGTCTAGGTGCAGTGGCTCACGCCTGTAATCTCAGCACTTTGGGAGGCCAAGGTGGGCGATCACGAGGTCGGGAGATCCAGAATATCCTGGCTAACGTGTGGAAACCCTGTCTCTACTAAAAATACAAAAAATTAGCCAGGCATGGTGGCAGGTGCCTGTAGTGCCAGCTACCTGGGAGGCTTCGATAAGAGAATTGCTTGAACTCGGAAGGCAGCGGTGAGCAGAGATCGTACCACTGCACTTCAGCCTGGCCACAGAGCGAGACTCCGTCTCCAAAAATAAATAAATAAATAAATAAACCTTTGATGTTTGAAGCCACTAAGACTTGCAGGTTGTCACCACAGCAGAACAGCCTCAGTAGCCTGTACCTGGGAGGTCTCCCAGGCACCCAGCAGAGACCCAGGCAGCCGCATTTTCTGAGCGTCTCATAGTTGCTGGGCGTTCCGTCAGGGACTGCCCCCTGTTGAACTTCCACCACGAGGCACTGGAAAAATACTGACGGTTGGTTATAGAAACAGACCCCAGGAAAAAGCAAAGACACACACAGTGACAGCACCCATATGCCCAGAGGGAGGAGAAATTCATTCTTTACACAGGTGACATTGAACTGAACCTCCAGGAGTTTCCATCCACGGTTACTAATGACAATTCATATTTTTTTGAGAAACTGCTGTGTACTGGGATCTGATCTAAACTTGTTTGATTTCACCTTTTTGTTTTTTTGAGACGGAGTCTTATTCTGTCAGGCTGGAGTGCAAGTGGCGCAATCTCAGCTCACTGCAACCTCCACCTCCTGGGCTCAAACGATTCTCATGCCTCAACCTGCCAGTAGCTGGGATTACAGGTGTGCAGCACCACGCCCAGCTAATTTTTTTTTAATTTTTAGTAGAGACGGGATTTTACCATGTTGCCTTGGCTGGTCTTGAACTTCTGGCCTCAAGCGATCCACTCACCTAGGCCTCCCAAAGTGTTGGGATTATAGGCGTGAACCACCTCACCCAGCCTCACTTAATCTTTGTAATAATCCTAGAAGGTGGGTAGTGTTATATCCCCGTTTCACAGATGGAAAAACTGATATACAGAGTTAAGTAAGTTACCTGAGGTCACAGTGCTAGGATTCAAACTCCAGAGCCCACTCCTTTTGGCAACTAGGCAGAAGAGTCAGGCTAGGTAAATGTATTTACATGAAAATGATTGTCATGTCCAGGGTGTGACAAATTGGTGTAACTTGGTCATAGGGTGAATGAAAGGATGTTGATGGGAGTTTTGGCTGGAAGTGCTGGCCACACTCTGAAGAGTCTTGCATGCCAGGCTGAGGGGTTTGGACTGTCTCCTGTAGACAGTGGGGTTTGGAGGATTGGGGCCTTTGGAAGAGCTGACGGTGCGGACGCTGGACTGGAGGACAGGCGTTCCAGGAGGAAGCCGGCTGCAAAACGGCCTGAAGAGACGGTGGGCCAGACCCAGTTCAGAGCAGAGGAGGGGACTGCAGCCCACCAGCCCCTCCTTCCCCTGCCACACACTCCTTGCCTCTGGTCCTGGACTCTGTCCACGTCATGTGTATGTGGCTTTCATCTTCTCTATTTTTCTCTTCTCCTTCTTCCTCTTCCTCCTCCTCCTCCTTCTCCTTCTTCTTTTTCTGAGACAAGAGTCTTGCTGTGTCCCCCAGGCTGGAGTGCAGTGGCATGAGCTCAGCTCACTGCAATCCCCACTGCCCGGGTTCAAGTGATTCTCCTGCCTCAGCCTCCCTAATAGCTAGGATTCCAGGCATGTGCCACCACACCTGGCTAGTCTTTTGGTATTTTCAGTAGAGAAGGAGTTTCACCATGTTGGCCAGGCTGGTCTCAAACTCCTGACCTCAGGTGATCCGCCCGCCTCGGCCTCCCAAAGTGCTGGGGTTCCAGGCGTGAGCCAGCGCGCCCGGCCTAGCTTTCGCTTCCTCTGAAGTGGACTGAAAGCTTGATGAGAGCAGGTGCCTGTCAGGCGTCCTCTGCCGAGGCCCATGTTTGGAATGTCCTCCTCGCAGGGGAAAGTCCTTCTCCTTGTCCGAGGCACAGCCCGAATGCCGTGTGCCCGCGGCACGGGTCTTCCTGGTGGCACGTGTGCCATTGGATTCCAGCTGAGGGGAAGCCAGGACCCCGCTCACCCTTTGTTACGGCCTCTTGGCCCCGGAGCCCCTGGCCTGTGCCTGTACGGGGTGCCCTGCCCTGCCTCGTGTCAGAGACAGTCTGCAGATCTTCCTTTCCCGTCTGTCTTGGGCTCCTTGAGCTCAGAGACCACCCTGTTCCCCCCACTCTGCCAGGGGATCTGTAGAGCACATGGCGGGCCCTCGGGAAAGAGGAGCCCAGCTGCCCACCTGCCCTCTCCCCTCAGCCACGGTTTGAAGTGAGACAGTCCTGATATAGAAAGGCTCCCTTGCATGACTCATCAAACATTCAGCAAACCTTGTTTTTTTCATTAAAAAACAATTAGTCATAACTTTGAGCTAATGGCCGGATACAGCTCAGCAGTCAGCAGATGTGGTCCTCACGCTGAAGTAATGAAGATGAGAACAATAAGCTCTCAAGCCTGCCTGGAGCTTTGCCAGGCTCAGCGCCCATTCACACCCACTCTCCTCACTAATCCCAGAAAAGCTCCGTAAGGCAGGTAGGGCAGGTGTTCTTGGCTGTTTCGTGGAGGATGAAGCCGACCAAGTTGAGCCGCCAGCCCAAGTCCGTATACCGGCGTCTGGCACACACGGGCCTCTTCCGTGCCAGGTCCAGTCTCAGCCCACCTGCCGCCCCTCCATCGGCCCTTGTCCCTCTCGTTCCCAGTCCCTGCCCTGGGACACAGGGCTCCAGTGTTCTGTGCTGAGTGGGTGTCTGACCCCTCCCTGGCTCAGACTTCAAGCTCCAGCCACTTCTGGAGGGTACTGACCCTCTCATAGACCCCTGCCCTCCATGGGAGCTGGTCTTTTAGACCCATGTGGGCACCTGGTGGCACAAACACAGAGACCAAATGCAGAAAGGAGGGTATTTTTCTTCCAGGTTTGCTGTTTGCCATCTGGATCTCTGATCCCTGAAGCCATGTGAAATCTCAGAAGCAAGACACGAAAATCAGGGAAGTTAAACCTCAACACAAGATGTAGAAAGCCCAAGATGAGACTAGCAGAGCTGACCCTGTGCTCGGGCAGGTTACAGGCACCTGCCGCCACCCCTCGGCCACTCTCCCACCCTCAGCCCCGCCTGGTTCCTCCCGGAGATGCGGGGCTGGTGGGCCCCAAATTTGATCATCAGCCTCCGTCAGCACATGGGTATTCGCAGGTTTCTATCTGCTCCACAAAGTCCAGACTCAGACTTTTTTTCATTGTTTCTTTTTTTGGTGTTCTGTTTGTTGAGACGGAGTCTTGCTCTGTTGCCAGGCAGGAGAGCAGTGGGGCAATGCCACCATGCCTGGCTAATTTTTATGGATTTTTAGTAGAGATGGGGTTTCACCATGTTGGCCAGGATGGTCTCCATCTCTTGACCTCACGATCTGCCCACCTTGGCCTCCTAGAGTGCTGGGATTGCAGGCGTGAGCCATGGCACCCAGCCTAAACTTTTTTTCCTTCTGAGACAGAGTCTTGCTCTGTTGCCCAGGATGGAGTGCAGTGGCACAATCTCGGCTCACTGCAACCTCCACCTCCCGGATTCAAGCGATTCTCCTGCCTCCTTTCCGATGCCCGCCACCACATGCCCAGCTAATCTTTGTATTTTTAGTGGAGACGGGGTTTTGCTGTGTTGGCCAGGCTGGTATTGAACTTCTGACCTCAGGTGATCCGCCCACTTCAGCCTCCCAAAGTGCTGGGATGACAGGCGTGAGCCACCGAGCCAGGCCGGGCCTGAAATCTTGAGATTTCACCCAGGTGGGTGAAGAAAAGCAATCTGTTCCCGATGGCCAGTGTCGAGAGCTCGGTTTAAGTCAATGTGCCCCCTGCTGCTAACAGTAAAAGAAAACTGCCTCCATTAGCAATGTTAGTGGGCGTTCAGTGTCTGTCGGGCCAGCCTTGGCCCAGCGCCTGCTCCGGGTCCACAGACGCTTTCCTGACCTGCCTCTCGGCCACATCAAACCTGAACTTGGAGAAACGCCCTCCCAGAAGTCATTAAAACTTCTCTACTCAAAGAGTTTTAATGGGTCCATCATTACACAGTTGCAAGAATATCCTGTTTGAAATTATGACCCAGAAAACCGCACTGATGGCCATGATGGCCAGCCCCGAGGTCTGGTCCCCGCCGCCACGTGGAGAGTTTTAGAGGAATTATTCAGTGACGGTGCTGTCCAGATAAAGCCGAAAGGCGAGCCGACAAACAGCTCCTGAGTGCCGCTTCGAGCAAGGCACGGGCCGGGTTCGGAGATGGGGCGGCAGGCTCAAGAGCCTCACCTCACCCTGGAGACGCTTGAGATCTGAAAGGCGAGACACAGGAAAATCACGATGTTAAATGTCCATACAGGATTTGGAACGCTCCAGATGAGATGAGAGTCGCTGTCACCGTCCTCGGGCAGGTTCATAGCTTGTCTGGGCTTCATTTCCTTATCTGTAAAAGGGGACAAAATCAGACTCACCTCGTGAACTCTTGGCAAGGGTCTGATGAGACGGTGCAGATGAAGCCCTCGTGCCAGCACCCAGGACTTGAGGCACACACGCACAACCGTTACCGTGTTTTCATCGTGGCCGTAGGTTCTGTGCCAGTTGCTGTAGGAAGCGCATGGGGGACGTTTCTGTAGGAGTTTAGAAGTGAGCGCTTCTGGAGTTGGGTGCTGTAGCTCATGTCTGTAATCCTAGGCTGGGAGGCTGAGATGGGAGATTTCATGAACTCAGGAGTTTGAGACCAGCCTGGGCAAGATGGGGAGACTCTGTTGCTCCAAAAAAAAAAAAAAAAAAAAAATACAAAAAATACCAAAAAAATCAACAACAAAAAAGGCCGGACATGGAGGCTTCCGCCTGTCACCCAGCACTTTGGGAGGCTGCGGCTGGTGGATCACGAGGTAAGGAGATCAAGACCATCCTGGCCAACATGATGAAACCCCATCTCTACTAAAATACACAAAAATTAGCCGGTGTGGTGGTTCGCACACATAGTCCCAGCTACTCGGGAGGCTGAGGCAGGAGAATTGCTTGAACCCAGGAGGTGGAGGTTGCGGTGAGCCGAGATCGCACCATTGCACTCCAGCTTGGGCAACAAGAGCGAAACTCCATATCAAACAAAACAAAAACAAAAGTGAGAAGTGAGCTCTTTTTGCTGGGGCCCTTGAGGAGGAGGACTTTGGGAAGAGGTGGGATTTGAGTGTCCCTGGGCTCACCTCACACCTGCAGATGGGTTAAATGGGGTACTGGGGTGGAGGAGGGTGGGGAAAGGGTGGAGGCAGCACAGTTAGTGTGGCTGGGAAGGGGCGTGTCCAGGTGGCAGAAAGTGGGTCACGGTGGGAGAGGAGACTGGGTCTGTGGGCTCAGGGTGCGGGGGTGGGGCTTTGCTTGGCAGTGGGGACCCCTGAGAGGGGCATAATCAGGATGAGGCTCCAGGACTGCTGATCTGGAGGTGATGGGTTGTGGGAGGCTGGACCAGGGAAAGGAGGCACTTCTGGCGGTTTAGGTGAGAAGAAGGAGCTTCCAGGTAGAGGAGGGATGGACAGAAGCCGCAGAAACAACCCAGAGAGGGCAGAGAAGGAGAAGTCAGAGGTAACAAAGGGCACCGGGTTTGGTGACCAGAAGGGAGTTGGTGCCTTTACAGGCAGGGACGGCTCGGGGGAGTGGATGTGGAGGGAGGAGGAGCCCGTCATGGGAGATGCTGGGGGAGGGGGCTTGTGGGCTTCACCTGCAGATTGCAGGAGGTAGGGATGCAGCTCACGGGAGAGGGCTGGGCGGACACTGGATGAAGCAATTGCTGACCCGGACACAGCAGGCGGGTCCTGGGAGGGGCCTGGCGAAGGTCTCCAAGGATAGTGGTGGAGCGGGAGATGGTAAAGCTGTGGACTAGGTCCTGGGAGCCCTGTGTGTGGGGAACGGCAAGAGGACGAGAGCCACCAAGGAGTCCCGGCAGGAGCTGCCAGGGCAGGAGGAGGGCCAGGGTTTCCCCTGTAGGCTTCAGAGCAGGCACACGCCCTGTGGACGCCCAGCAGACTCCGGTGATACTGTCAGCACCACGGGCGCTGTTACCAAGCGGGCAGACATGTTCAGTGACATGTGCTGTGTTCACTGGAGACAGCGCTGTCTTTTTTTTTTTTTTTTTTTTTAAATGGAGTCTTGCTCTGTCTGTCGCCCAGGCTGGAGCACAGGGGTGTGATCTCAGCTCCCTGCAACCTCCACCTCCCAGGTTCAAGTGATTCTCATGCCTCAGCCTCCCAAGTAGCTGGAACTATAGGCGAGCACCACCACACCCAGTTATTTTTATTTTTTTATTTATTTTTTATTTTTGGTAGAGATGGTTCCAGTATGTTGAGGCTGGTCTCAGACTCCTGAGCTCAGGCAATCTGCCCACCTCAGCCTCCCAAGTAGCTGGGATCACAGGCATGCACCACCATGCCCAGCTATTTTTTTGTATTTTTAGTAGAGACAGGGTTCCACTATATTGGCCAGGCTGGTCTTGGTCTCCTGAGCTCAGGCAATATGCCCACCTCGACCTCCCAAAGTGCTGGGATGACAGTCATGAGCCACCGTGCCCGGCTCGGTGCTGTCGTTCCTGGCTAAGACAATGATTCTGGAGAAGTGTGACCCTCCCCTTTCCCAGCCTCTGCTCTGTCCCACATTATTAGAAGGAAATGATCCCAGAGGACTAGAGAGGTGAGGGGTCCCCACTGCTGAGTCTCTCAGATATTACAGATCTCGTTTCTGGGTCTATCTGTGCCCAAAAGGATGGAAAGCCGGGACAGGAACAGATGTTTGCACGCCCGTGTTCATGGCAGCACAAGTCACTGTGGGCGAAAGGTGGAGGCAAGCCAGGTGTTGATCAGCTGGTGAGTCGACGTGCAAACGGTCTGTCTGCCCCACGCCACGGGGGACTATTGCTCAGCCTTAAAAGGGAAGGAAATTCTGTCACAGGCTACAACACGATCAACCTTGGGGACATTATGCTAAGTGAAAGAAGCCCGTCACAAAAACACAAATACTGTGTGATTCCTTATCAGAGAACTCCTGGAATAGTTAAATTCATCAAGACAGAAAGTTGAATGGTGGTCATTAGGGGCTTGGGGCTGGGAAGGGCAGTTAGCATTTAATGGGTGCAGAGTTTCAGTTTGGGATGGTGAAAAAGTTCTGAGCACGGATGATGCTGATGGTTGCACAACAGTGTGAATGCACACAGTGACGTTGAACTGTACTGTTAAGAATGGTTAATACAGTACATTTTGCCACAATTTATAAATAGGAATGAATTCGAAGGTTCACATTAATGGAAGCTTACATGGCACATAGCATAAAAAGGTGTCTAAGCAGCCTGGGGCGGTGGCTCACGCCTGTCATCCCAGCACTTTGGGAGGCTGAGGCGGGTGGATTATTTGAGGTCAGGAGTTCGAGACCAGCCTGATCAACATGGTGAAACCCCATCTCTACTAAAAACACGAAAATTTGCCAGGTGTGGTGGCGTGCGCCTGCAATCCCAGCTACTCAGGAGGCTGAGGCAGGAGAATCGCCTGAACCTGGGAGGTGGAGGCTGCAGCGAACCGAGATGGCGCCACTGCCCTCCAGCCTGGGTGACAGAGCAAGACTCCATCTCAAAAAAAAAAAAAAAAAAAAAGGTGAGTAAGCAAGGGGCGTGGTGGGAGGTGCCATGGTGGCATGGGCCTGGCTTTCATGCCCAGACCAACAGTGCGGCCTGGGCAGTTACCTAATCATCAGTGGTCTAATTGCCTGGCCTCACACATTTCTCGCCTGTAAAATGGGTATGACAGCCTTTGCCCTCACACTGCCCAGAGTTGTACGGCCTGCGAGGGCGGGTTTGGGAAAGCCCTTTGTCAACTGTCGTGCGGAATTGATGGGGCCGCCACACTGCAGTGCCTTGGCTCAGGGGCCAGAGCTTGCAGGCGACCCAGGCGGGGCGGAGAGGGCCTCTCCGGCACGGGCTGCTCACGGCAGGCTGGGCGGCCCCCGCGAGGCTTCCTGGAGTCCTGCGGTGGCGGCTGTGATGGCTTCTGCAGGGCACTGGGGCCGCAGCCTGGATGCCTCCCTCATCCTGTCCCTGCTGCCCTTCCCAGCCGGGGTCTTGGGGACAGTGAGTCCTGTGGTTCTAGCTCTCCGTGGTGCGCGGCTCTCTCCTGCGCGTTTCTCTCTTGGGGGTCTTCTCTTCTGTGCATTTAGGGCGGTTCGAAGTGGAGTGAGAAAACCCTCATCGTTGTGTTCTGTGGTACCCTGAAGAACCCCCAGTTGGGAAAGGCTGGGACCTGGCTGACCCAGAAGCCCCCGTTGCCCCCAACCCCTGCTCCAGGTTTGGGCAGCCAGGAACGAGAGGCCTAAGAGAGTCGGGGACGGGTTCAAGGTTGTGCAGAGTCTCGAAGCCAGCGCCGTGTGACGGACGGCAGGACCGTCCACTCCTTCTTCATTTTGAACACGGGACAGTTGCAGGACGCTGGTTTCACCATCGCCGACTGTGAATGTGCATTTGCGGAGCTGTTTCCCAGACCTCCGAGCTAGGGAGGCCGAGCAGCGCCCTCCTTCCCTGAGAGCAGAGGTTGCAGCTCTGGCCGGCTCTGGTAAGTGCTCTTCAGCCCTGGCACAGCTGGAGGAGGGGCAGCGGCTAAGTGGTTTCTGAAAAAGGGCAAAAATGATGGGAAAAGCTTTGGGATCCTCTGGGAATTGGAGCCGCAGTAAAGGCAGCTGCTTGCATCGCTGGAAGCGCTTTTTCCTTGAGTGCCAAAGTGTGCCCACAGCCCACTCCTGCCAGAGCAGGGCAGCAGCTGCTGGGGCAGGGCCCGGGACCCTCACGGAGGCCGGGAGGCCACTCTTCTCCCTCACTAGCCCTGCTCTCCCTTCGAGTAGCAACGGCCTTCGAGCCCACGAGCACCCATGGGTCTGGGGTGTGCCCGCGTCTAGCTGGTGAGTCACTTTCTTTGTTTGATGGCCCAGGCGGACGTTAGCTGTGAGGATGGCATAGTGAGAGTGGCCAGAAGCTGCCACTTTCCAGCTGTGTGGCTATGGGCAGCTCAACTCGCCACTCTGTGCCGCGGTCACCCCGTGTGAAAACAGGGATAGTAGCAGGGCTGCCTGCAAGGTGGTTGTGAGGCCGAAGTGACGCTGTGGTGTGGTCCGCCTGGCTCCTCGTGAGCACCTGGGAAAGGGGTGGACGTAGCTGTGACCACGGCTTATTCATCTTGTAGCCTTGCTGCTGAGGCTGCTGGCGTGCGGCTGGAGGGTTTCTCTGTGGAGTGCACGAGCACAGGGCTGGGAAGCAGGCGTCCTGGGTTCTGGGGTGCACGAGCGCAGGGCTGGGAAGCAGGCGTCCTGGGTTCTGGGGCTTCTCTTGTATCTCTTTGTTCTTTCCCCCGGGTTGGGAAGCCCGAAGCCCACCGCTGCCCTTTGAGAGAAGGGACTCTTGAGAATAACCCGGGCTGGGCCCTGGGCCAGTGTTCTCTCAGCTTCCAGAAAATCCCCAGTGGTGAGCAGGAGGCGCTCCCAGGAACTTGGAGGGCTGCTTGTTAGGGATGGATGCTTTGGGCAGAGAGGGGAGTGGGGGAGCCACACCCCCTGCACTGGGGAGAGAAGGGATCCTTCCCCCAGATGGGGGGCAGTGTCCATTGTGGCTTCGGAGTTGAGAAAGACTCAGAGATCAAACCAGGTCTCTGTGGGCAGAATCGATTTTGCTAGGATTGCCCTTTAGTCCAGATTGATGAGTTTGTGAGTTTTGTGTAAACCAGAATCGCCATCTCCATCACACAGCCAACACTCATTTGCCTAAATCACGGCCGAAGTTCCCTGACCACTGTAGAATGTTTTGCGGGGACAGGTGTGTCACCGTGGGCTCAGGTGCAGCGTACACTCTAGGCCTGGCAGTGGAGGACTGTCCTGCCCCTCCTCCCCCGCCCAGCCCAGGGCACACGGCCCCTTGGTTCCTTCCCTCCCGGTTCCCTGGAAGAAGCTTGGTCTCCAGGAGGGAATCAGCTGCAAAGTGAGTCAGCATTTGTCGACTGACTGAATGATAGCACAGTCCGGCTGCTTCCTGTTGGCTGGGCTTGGTGGGACTGGGACCCGTCGGCGAAGAGGCAGAGCTGCTCACGGAGAGCGTTGTGAAAGGTTCACGGAGGCTCCGGGTGACAGGTGCTCCCTTGCTGGCCGCTAGGGCTGTGTGTTGGGGATTTGCTTATTCTCAGAGACCACAGACATCTCTGGGACAGCCAGGCGTGGGTGTGGCCTGGGTCTCAGTCACACTGCGTTTTGGGGTTCCTAAGCTGCTTGTTTGAGTGGGAGGGTGCTTCAGGTTCAGGTCTTATGCCTGGCCCCAGGGGTGAGAGGGCCTCTTCTGTGGGGTCTGGGTCTGAGTTTAATAGCTGAGAAAGAACCCAGATCTCCAGCATGGAGGTGGAGTATTGGAGGTGCTCTGGAGCCAGCCTGCCTGGGATCGAGGCCGGGTTCCACCTCTGCGTGACCTCGGGGACGTGACATAACTGCCCCGTGCCTCAGTTTCCTCATCTGTGAAATATTTCCCTCTGGCGCACGTTGTGGGAATCGAGCGAGTGAAGGAATGCGAGTGTTCAGAACCGTGTTTGCTTTGCGCATAGCACGCGCTCAAACGCGTCCATTGTTCTGATTCTCATTCGCTTCTGGTGCCTTTCAAGCGCTGCCAGGCTCCCCGTGCTGTGAACAGTCCCTGCCAGGGTGTTACCTTCAGAAAGCACAGACTAGCACCCAGCCCCCACTCGCAAAGCTCCGCACGGCTTCCCGCCATCCACACAACAGCATCAGCTTTCGGGTCCTTGGAGTTTGAGGCTGACGGCCATCTGGTTCCAACCCTGCACCTGTCCTCCTGTGTGTGACTTCCTCTTCTTCAGCCGCTCTAGAGTTCCTGCCTCTCTCCCACAGGCTCAGCTCATCTGTCACCAACTCCATGGAGCCCTCCCCCAGCACCCTGCCCTCTACTCCTCCTGGCAGTCCCTCCAGCCGGCCAGGAGCAGGTTTCTGTCTCAGCTGGGGCTGACTCCTCTCCGTGCCCCCAGCACAGGGCTGGACTCCTAGGAGGAGGACTCAGTAGATGGGTGTTGAGTGATGGGCTAAGGAAAGCTGCTTTCTTTGGCCGGGATCACTTCCTGCTGCAGGGTGTCCACCTGACGGGTGACTCAGAGCCAGACTGAGGCCTGTTGAGAGTGGATCAGCAGGCAGGCAGGGAGATGGCCAGCAGCCAGCGCTGGTCCTGTTCACAGCCTGCACAACGGTGAGGCTGCCTGTTTTTTCACAGATCTGGCTTGAGAACCTAGCTGGTTTACAGCCGTGGCCCAGCCATGAGCTCTGGAGTTTCGCTGCCTGGATTTTCACTTGCAAATGCAGGACTTGGGAGTCTCTCTGAGCTATTCTGGCCTGGGAGGCTGCCTGATTATATATTTTTTAAAAAGCAAATGCAGGACTGGAGAAGCCTCTCATCCCTTCTGCGGCTGTTTTCCGGAATCTAGGCACTGCCAGAGCACTCATCTCCCTAACTTCCTAAGGAAATGGGGATTAGAAGCGTCTGATCGCTCTCATTTCCCGCTCGTGCCCAGCACCCAGCGCAGCTTCTTTTTTTTTTCAGACGAAGTTTCACTCTGTCACCCAGGCTGGAGTGCAGTGGTGCCATTTTGGCTCCCTGCAACCTCCAGCTCCTGGGTTCAAGCGATTCTCCTGCCCTCCCAAGTAGCCCACCACCATGCCTGGCTAATTTTGTATTTTCAGTAGAGACGGGGGTTTCACCATATTGGACAGACTGGTCTCGAACTCCTGACCTCAGGTGATCCACTGGCCTTGGCCTCCTAAAGTGCCGGGATTCCAGGTGTGAGCCACCACGCCCAGCCCAGTGCAGCTTCTTAGATGGATCAGGCAAGGTCCCTGCCCCAGAGGAGGTCACAGCACATGGAAGAGATGGAGAAATACAGCAGTGACAGGCAGCAATTCCTAGGCCACACGGTGGGCCGTGTGGGATGGACGGTCAGTGGGCTGCGCCACTCTGCGGAGGATGGCAGGAAGCATGACCAGGGCGGGGGTTTGGGGGCTTCACGGAGGAGGCGGCATCCGTGCTGGATCCTGAGGGGAAGTCGCATCTGAGAGGTGGTAGGATTTGCGAAAGGGCAGAAGGAGGAAAAAGACCTTAGATGGAGACCCGAGGGGAGCAGAGGCTATGGGAGGAGTGTGTGGGCCGGCCCTGGGTGCCGGGGAGCGGGGATGCCCAGCCACAGCGAGAGGGAGCCTGAGAACGGGGCTGGGACGAGAGCGGAAACTCGCCTCTGCTCACGTGACCGACGACACGTGCTGCCCGCTCTTCTCCGTGTTCAGGCCTGGAAGACCCACCGGCTCCAAAAGCCTAAATGTTACCGTCTCTGCTCGAAATACGAACATGAGCCAGGCGTGGTGGCACACGCCTGTCATCCCGGCTACTCGGGAGGCTGAGGCATGACCGTCACTTGAACCCGGGAGGCGGAGTGCAGTGAGCCGAGATCCCCCCATTGCACTCCAGCCTGGGCGACGGAGAGACACTGTCTCAAAAAAAAAAAAGACCTAAACTTTCAAGGCCAGGATACTTGACACATACTGATCCATGAAAATGACAAAAACCACGAAATCCAAAATCTCGTAGAAGCTTAGTGGCTGTGGCCACCAGATTGAAGAGCAGAGGTGGGCCAAGCCCCTGGCTGCCAGCATGTGCAGCTGTGGCACCACAGGGCCCAGTGCAGCGTGTGGAGCCGTGGCACCACAGGGCCCAGTGCAGTGTGTGGAGCCGTGGCACCGCAGGGCCCAGTGCAGCGTGTGCAGCCGTGGCACCACAGGGCCCAGTGCAGTGTGTGGAGCTGTGGCACCACAGGGCCCAGTGCAGTGTGTGGAGCCGTGGCACCGCAGGCCCATGGTGCAGTGTGTGGAGCCGTGGCACCGCAGGGCCCAGTGCAGTGTGTGGAGCCGTGGCACCGCAGGCCCATGGTGCAGTGTGTGGAGCCGTGGCACCGCAGGGCCCAGTGCAGTGTGTGGAGCCGTGGCACCGCAGGGCCCAGTGCAGTGTGTGCAGCCGTGGCACCGCAGGGCCCAGTGCAGTGTGTGCAGCCGTGGCACCGCAGGGCCCAGTGCAGTGTGTGCAGCCGTGGCACCACAGGCCCGTGGTGCAGCGTGAGTGTGCCAGTCTCTGCTGCTCGTCCTGTTCCAGGCACACACTGGCTTTGCTGTTTGGGCATCTCACCACTGAGAGCCTCTCTGAATTCAGCCAGCGACACCCACGCTGGCTGTTTCCCTTGTTCTGTCTGGGGAGGAAGGCAGTGCAGTAGTTATCAACCTCACCCTGCAGAGTGGGCACCTGAGGCCCTGAGAGGAAGAGGGATGGGTCTAAACCAGAACCACAGACGGCTCTGAGCCAGGGCCTGTCCACCGTCCACGGCCAATGTCCGTGGCCACAGGACTTGCCTGGGCACTGTTAGCCTGCTCACCTCTGGGGCCTCTGGGGTGAGAGGTTCAGTCCTGACAACACTTCAGTTCTAGGGGGCTGGCGGCAGCAGCCAGTTGGAGTTTTGGGGGACCCTGCTTCACGGGACCCTCTGCAAGGAGGGCAGATGGGGTCTAGGGACAAGCAGTCCTGAAGCGGGGACCAAGCCCGGCGTGCTGGCTGCCTGCAGGATCCCGCAAGGATGAAGAAACAGAGCAGCACAAACTCAGGGGTGGCCACGGCCCCACTCCAGCAGGACGCCTGCCCAGATCCCCCGAATGGAGATCCCGACCCTGGGCCACCCCCCACCAAGCCCCACCTCTCCATGGCCAGGAGCCAAGCCTGGCTCTTTGGGAAGGGCGACTCGGAGGAGGCTCTCCCAGCGACTTGCCCCCATGAGGAAGGTGAGCCGGCCTCCTGCCCCACCATCACAGTCAGCCCTGTCATCACCGTCCAGAGGCCCGGGGACGGCCCCGCCTGTGCCAGGTAAGTCTGTGTCTGGAGACCCCCTCCCTGCCAGGAGCCCTGCTGGCCATAGAGATGCCACAGGAGGGTCTGACTTCTGGGCTAAATGTCACAAAGCCAGGGGGCTGGAGAGCCTTAGAGGTGGTCTGGTCCAGCGTCCTTCCTCCTGGGACCTCATGGGATGCACAGTCATGAGGCTGGTGTGTATGCTGGGTCTAGGTGTCCACGGCTACAATTCCTACCAGCCATAAACACTTGGACTTGAAGTCTAAAAGCTCAAGGCCAGGAGGCTTTTAGAGAGCACAGAACAGCTCCAGTGAGCTCCAAGGCAGGGCAGGGAGGCCACAGGGTGGCTGACTTCCGGGGAGTGTGAGGCCAGCTTTTCCCTTAGCAGGGGCTGTCTGTACCCCTGCCGACAGCTCCCCCAGTCCCCACCAGGCTCCTGCCTCCTCAGCGCCCGGGCAGGGGGAGAAGCCAGTGGTCTGGGAGTAGGAGGATGACTTTCTAGATGGTGTCTATAGACAGGGTGGGGGCGGAATGGGGACACACGCGCCCCACTGTCCCTGTTATATTGGTTTTCCTCCTAGACGGAGGAGTTGCTTTTATTTTTTATTTCGTTTTTATTTTTTGAGACGGAGTCATGCTCTGTCGCTCAGGCTAGAATGCGATGGCACGGTCTCGGCTCACTGCAACCTCCGCTTCCCGGTTTCAAGTGATTCTCTTGCCTCAGTCTCCCGAGTAGCTGGGATTACAGGCGCGCACCGCCACGCCGGGCTAATTTTTGCATTTTTAGTAGCGATGGGGATTCACCATGTTGGTCAGGCTGGTCTCGAACTCCTGACCCCGTGATCTGCCCGCCTCAACCTCCCAAAGCACTGGGATTTCAGGTGTGAGCCAGTGCGCCCAGCCAGACAGGTACTTTTATACCATTTTCCCCCCTTTTAGTTTGCCTTTGGGTTACTTGTGTGTCCTTGACAAGCTCCGAAGGCCTGAGGGCCAAGCAGAGACCAGGGTATGCGACGGGGGCATTTTCTGGCGTGCAGGCAGCCGTCCCAGGACTCTGTCGCCGCCGGCACTGAGAAGACCCTCAGGCTCTATGATCGCAAGAGTATCTTCGAAGCCGTGGCTCAGAACAACTGCCAGGAGCTGGAGAGCCTGCTGCTGTTCCTGCAGAAGAGCAAGAAGCACCTCACCGACAGCGAGTTCAAAGGTGGCCCCGGCGTGGGCTCCGGGGAGGGCCCCAGCCCCGGCCGGCCTGACCCGCCCTCTCTCGTCTTTCAGACCCGGAGACGGGGAAGACCTGTCTGCTGAAAGCCATGCTCAACCTTCACAGCGGGCAGAACGACACCATCCCCCTGCTCCTGGAGATCGCGCGGCAGACGGACAGCCTGAAGGAGTTCGTCAACGCCAGCTACACGGACAGCTACTACAGGGGTGAGGAGGGCGGCGGGCCGGGCACAGCTCAGTCCGGCACACAGGGAGCCAGGAGGGCACGGCTGTGCCTGGGCCTGCTGGCTCCTCTGGGTTCCTTACTCCCTGTCCCAGCCACTGGCTTAGTGGCTCTGAATCTTAGGGACTCCCCGCCTCCCCCGTCTGATGTCCCCTCCCTTGACCCTGGGAAACCCCTGCCTCCCCCTGCTGACTGGACGGTCCCTGTCCCTGGAAGTCACAGCCTCTGGCCTTTCTCTCTGTGACTGTCCCTTGCCCCAGGGGCAACTTCGACTCCTCTGGCTTCCAACCGGTATCTCCTGTTCCCAGGGGTCTCCTGCCTCAGGGCCTTGCTGGGCCCCTGGTGGGATCCTGGCCTGGCCTCCTGCAGTGGGGGGTCCTCCAGGCGCTTTCTGCTCAGACGTCGGCAGCAGGCGCTGCCCACCCAGAGCCCTTCCCAGCACCTGTCCGGGCAGCCCCACGGGACTGCGATCACAAGCCCACCGTACGTGTCCTCCGTAGGCCAGACGGCACTGCACATCGCCATCGAGAGGCGGAACATGGCACTGGTGGCCCTCCTGGTGGAGAACGGGGCAGACGTCCAGGCTGCAGCCAACGGGGACTTCTTCAAGAAAACCAAAGGGCGGACGGGATTCTACTTCGGTGGGGAAACTCTGTGGCCAACCCTGCCTTTTTGGCTTTTGCTAGGGAGAGGTTTGGGCAAAGACAGAGGGAGTCCGGGTTGGGTGGCTCAGGGCCAGCTGAATCTCCCTCCTGAGGCTCGCCTGGGCCTGTGTTCGTGCAGGTGAGCTGCCCCTGTCCCTGGCCGCCTGCACCAACCAGCTGGGCATCGTGAAGTTCCTGCTACAGAACTCCTGGCAGCCGGCCGACATCAGCGCCCGGGACTCGGTGGGCAACACGGTGCTGCACGCCCTGGTGGAGGTGGCCGACAACACGGCCGATAACACCAAGTTTGTGACGAGCATGTACAATGAGATTCTCATCTTGGGGGCCCGGCTGCACCCCACGCTGAAGCTGGAGGAGCTCACCAACAAGAAGGGGATGACGCCGCTGGCTCTGGCCGCTGGGACCGGCAAGATCGGGGTAGGAGGGGTCCTGCCCAGGCTGCTGCGATGGGGACGGTGGCGTGGGAGGGGACTGTGGGCTCGCTGCGGAGGCTGGCATCACTCTCTGTGTGTGCGGGACTCCGATTCTGTCCCACCAGCCTGCGGGGCTGTTAGAAGAAGTCTGAGAAATTGGGAACCTCGGGCAGAACCCTTCGTGGCTGATGTGACCATTTTGGATTTCTAGCTCTGAGTATCAGCAAGACACGGGTGGGGCAGGGTGATGAGCGATGGAGGTGGGACAGTCTAGGGTGGGGCAGAACAAAAGCTGTTGTGGTGGGTGCCGTGACTCACGCCTGTAATCCCAGCACTTTGGGAGGCCGAGGCGGGCGGATCACCTGAGGTCAGGAGTTCGAGACCAGTCTGACCAACCTGGTGAAACTCCGTCTCTACTAAAAATACAAAAATTAGCCAGGCACGGTGGCGGGCACCTGTAATACCAGCTACTCAGGAGGCTGAGGCAGGAGAATCGCTTGAACCCGAGAGCCGGAGGTTGCAGTGAGCCGAGATTGTGCCACTACACGCCAGTCTGGGTGACAGAGTGAGACTCTGTTTCAAAAAAAAAAGAAAAAGAAAAAGAAGAAAGAAAAAGCTGTTGGTGTTTTTCCATGACAGGCAGGAACTGCTTTAGGTGACAGCGTTGGTCTTCAGCTTCTGGCCTCAACTGATCCTCCCACCTCAGCCTCCCAAGTAGCTGGGATTACAGGCATAAGCCACCCCATCTGGCTCCCATTTCTTGCATTCTCTTTATTTCTTTCTGGCTTGAGGTTTTTGAGAACGAACCAATATGTCTTTCATGGTAAGATGGTAGAGCTCGGGCTTGTGGCGAGGGAATACGGGGCCTGCTGCAGTGCAGGTAGCATCTGAGGCAACGGCCGGTTGATTTTTTATTTTTATTTTTTAAGACGGAGTTTCGCTCTTGTTGCCCAGGCTGGAGTGCCGTGGCACAATCTTAGCTCACTGCAACCTCCACTCCCTTCAAGTGATTCTCCTGCCTCAGCCTCCCGAGTAACTGGGATTACAGGTGCCCATAGCTGGGATTACAGGCGCCCACCACCATGCCTGGCTAATTTTTTGTGTTTTTAGTAGGGACAGGGTTTCATCATGTTGGCCAGGTTGGTCTTGAACTCCTGGCCTCAGGTGATCCGCCCACCTCGGCCTCCCGAAGTTCTGGGATGACAGGCGTGAGCCACTGCACCCAGCCTGCTAGTTGATCTTAGTGGTGGTCAGGAGTGGGTGGGGACTCGCTTGGGGCTTGGGTGGGGCCCCCAGCTGGGCTGGGCAGCAGAGCTGCTTGTTGGGGTGCTGTCTAGCGCCGGGCCCTGGCTGGCCTCTGACGGGCTCCTGATCCCCGGGGGCAGGTCTTGGCCTATATTCTCCAGAGGGAGATCCAGGAGCCTGAGTGCAGGCACCTGTCCAGGAAGTTCACCGAGTGGGCCTACGGGCCCGTGCACTCCTCGCTCTACGACCTGTCCTGCATCGACACGTGTGAGAAGAACTCAGTGCTGGAGGTGATCGCCTACAGCAGCAGCGAGACCCCCGTGAGTGGCCGGGCAAGCCGGGGAGGGCCTCTCAGCCTCTGCGCCCCAGCCCCGGCCCCAGCCCCGGCCCCAGCCCCGGCTCCAGCTCCCGCTGGCATCTCACGGGTGAGAGCTACTGCCTGGGCCCAGGCCCTGCGGCCTCCGGTCCCCATTCACACCCACTGAGTTTTTCCTAAGCAGAGAAACCACACACGACCATCGTCCCGTCAAAATGGAAATGTTGCAGAGGTACCCACACAAAAAGGGCCCGCCTTTGATGCTGTGTCAGAATGCTCACTTTCATTTTGTTCACAGTAATGGGGTCAGACTATACAGAATAGACAACTATTATTATTATTATTTTTTCACTTCATGGCAGGGCTTGTAGATTTTTTTTTTGAGACAAAGCTTTGCTCTCCCTGCCTAGGCTGGAGTGCAGTGGCGTGATCTTGGCTCACTGTAACCTCTGCCTCCCGGGTTCAAGTGATTCTCCTGCCTCAGCCTCCCAAGTAGCTGGGAGTACAGAGGCCTGTCACCATGCCGGGCTAATTTTGTTTTCTTTGTAGAGATGGAGTTTCACCATGTTGGTCAGGCTGGTCTCGAACTCCTGACCTCAGGTGATCTGTCCACCTTGGCCTCCCAAAGTGCTGGGATTACAGGCGTGAGCCACTGTGCCCAGCTGAACTTATTTTATTATTACTATTTTATCTTATTTTTTGAGATGGAGTCTCACTCTGTCACCCAGGCTGGAGTGCAATGGCATGATCTCGGCTCACTGCAACCTCTGCCTCCTGGGCTCAAGCAGTTCTCCCACCTCAGCCTCCTGAGTAGCTGGGATTACAGGCACCCACCACCGTGCCCGGCTAATTTTTGTATTTTTGTAGAGGTGGGGTTTCATCATGTTGGCCAGGCTGGTCTCGAACTGCTGACCTCAGGTGATCCCCCCGCCTCGGCCTCCCAAAGTGCTGGGATTACAGGCGTGGGCCACTGTGCCGGCCTATTTGAACTTTATCGAAATCTCTGAATATGAGACATTTGCCCCGAAGCATACTTGTAATCATGGCATCTGGCATTGTGCCCTCCCCCGGCAGGAGGGCCTCCTAGTTCCCCGCCGCCCTGCCTGACCCAGGCTGGAAATGTGAGACGTGAGGACCCAAATGCTCTTTCCTGCCTGCCCTCAGCCCCTCATGCCAGACTCCGCCTGAGCCAACTACTTCCCATGACCGAGGGCTCTCGGGAGTGATTTACTAGACACGTGGGCACAGGCTGCTGGGCAGCGCTGTGGGCCATTCAGTGAGCACTTAGAGTTTGTCAGTTTCAACCCATTCCCTGCGCCTTTGGGGACACTGAGGCCAAGAGGCCAGGTCCCTCCGCGAGCTGCAGCAGTGCTGGGGCCAGCCCCGGGCTCTGGCTGCCGCTGGCTCAGACCTCCCGTGAGCCTCAGCTGTCCCGTGGGCCGTGGGCAGTCCTGCCCGGACGGTGCGGGCGCCGTGGCTGTGGGGAGCACCACGGGCTGGCGTGGGCGTGCCAGGCGGCTCCTGCTGCGGGAGGGAACCTCACTTCTCTCTGCTCCCCTAGAATCGCCACGACATGCTCTTGGTGGAGCCGCTGAACCGACTCCTGCAGGACAAGTGGGACAGATTCGTCAAGCGCACCTTCTACTTCAACTTCTTCATCTATTGTCTGTACATGATCGTCTTCACCATGGCCGCCTACTACAGGCCGGTGGTTGGCTTGGTGCGGCCAGAGGCTCAGGCCTCGTGGGCAGGGCTGCGGGTGGTGGAGAAGGGGTGTGGACGTTCCAGGGAGACCTCCCGACCCCAGTCCCAGGCTCTGCCCTGGACTCCTTCCCGGCTTGCTGGAGCGATGGAGGGATCGCCTGGCGAGCCTTGTCTCCCTGTGCCCATTTCCCTGCCTCAGGCTGCACTGGGGACCACCCCTTCCTGTTCTCAGTCCCTCTCCTTTAACTTGAGGTTCTGGGGACTCAGTGTGTGGTCACTTAGGTCCCTGATTGCAGAAGAGATGTGCCTGGTCAGAAAGCACGCAGGGGCCGGGTGTGGTGGCTCACGCCTGTCATCCCAGCACTTCGGGAGACTGAGCCGGTGGTGGGGATCACCTGAGGTCAGGAGTTCGAGACCAGCCTGGCCAACAGGGAGAAACCCTATTTTTACTAAAAATACAAAAATTAGCCAGCCGTGGTGGCTAATGCCTGTAATCCCAGCTACTCAGGAGGCTGAGGCAGGAGAATCGCTTGAATGTGGCAGGCAGAGGTTGCGGTGAGCTGAGATTGCACTGTGGCACTCCAACCTTGGCAACGAGAGTGAAACTCCATCTCAAAAAAGACAAAGAAAGAAAAAAGAAAAGAAAAAAAAAGAGAAAGCATGCAGGAATTCGGGCTTGGGACGCAGCTCACCCCTGGCCTGGGGGTCCGCAAGGATGTGGCTGGTGTAAGCCCAGGGCCCACCGTCATCCTGCTCGCCTGCCCTCTTTTATGCACTGGAGTGCTCATTATTCATTCCCTGGATTTAGAGTTTTGAGCACTCCCGTGCCAGGCCCTGGGCCATCCATCAAATCAGCCTAAGACCAGACTTTTGCCTCTGCCAAGAGCCAAGAATTCATCGAACTTCTGGACTGAGTCCTTCACATGCCGTACCCAGGGCACTTAATTTGCTGCCTTTGTTTCCAGGGCACTTTGCAAATTTACTTTATTAAAAAAAAAATTTTTTTTTTTTTTTTTTTTTGAGATGGAGTCTCACTCTGTCCCCTAGGCTGAAGTTCAGTGATCTCGGCTCACTGTAACCTCCGCCTCCCAGGTTCAAATGATTCTCGGGCCTCTGCCTCCCGAGTAGCTGGGATTACAGGCATGCGCCACCGCACCTGGCTAATTTTTGTATTTTTAGTAGAGACAGGGTTTCACCATGTCGGCCAGGCTGGTCTTGAACTCTTGACCTCAAGTGATCCGCCTGCCTCGGTCTCCCAAAGTGCTAGGATTACAGGTGTGAGCCCCTGCACCCAGCAGCAAATTTACTTTAAAAACTCAACTTCATCACTGCAGGAATCCTATTTCTACCCACCTATTAAGGCGACATAATGACTTCTTTAAAGAGAACATGCGCTAATAACGCAAGCTAGGGAACTAGCGCTTGTGACATCTGGATGGTGACCCGCTGCAGGAAATGGCAGCTGAAACACAGGGGTGACACCCGTGCATGTGCGGATGGTCCCTCCCTCCGTGGTCAGTGGGCGTCCCTGACGCTCATGGGAGACCAGGAGCCGGCCATGGGTTCGGGGGCAGCAGGATGCGTATGGCGTGGGGTCTGTGAGAGTGCCTCCACCTGTCCCTCATCCTGCTGTCCATCACCCTGCTCCCAGCCAGGAGGAGCTCCGGGCCCTCAGGGACACCGTCTGGGAGGCAGTACAGCATTGTAAGATGCTCTGCTTGGCACCTAGAGGCTGCCACTTTGGGGAATCAGGCCCACAGTGGGGCCTCCTGGCAGGCACTCCCCCTAATAACACGCTGTCTCTGTGCGTCCTTCCCCTGATGGAGGCTGTGCCTCCTGGGCAGAAGCTACGTCTTCATCCCAGGACTTGGTACCTGGTCAGTGTTTGTTGAATGAATGAATGATTACGTGGAGTGACCAACTTCTCTGCATCTCACAGCCTCCCTTTAAGATGGAAAAAACTGAAGACTACTTCCGAGTTACTGGAGAGATACTGTCTGTGTTAGGAGGAGTCTATTTCTTTTTCCGAGGGGTAAGCATGCCTTCCCACGTTATGAGTTTCCATTATCACCAGAACAAAAAGGCAAGAGCCTCCCTGACCGCTCCCTCACTTTTTTATTCATCAGACACATAATGGCCCTGCTTGGGGAGCTTGGAGACGCAGAGCCGAAGATGAGAGACCTTCAGGCAGTCACGGCGGGGGCGGGAGGGTGCTCGGGGCGTCTCCGCGGGCCCAAGGCAGGCAAGCTTGAAAATAGACACTCGGCCTCTCCACAGAATGTAATATTTAATTACAGAGGCAGAGGGGAGGCCCCTTAAGTGAGGATCGTGACTGGTAGTTATTTAATTAATCAAACCAGTCTGTGAAAGCTCTGGGCAGTGAAGGAACTCTCCACGCATACTGCGATCGCTTTTTCTTTTTTTCTGTCGCCCAGGCTGGAGTGCAGTGGCGTGGTCAGCTCACTGCAATCTCCGCCTCTTGGGTTCCAGCGATTCTCCTACCCCAGCCTCCCTAGCAGCTGGAATTACAGGCACCTGCCACCGCACACTGCTAATGTTTTTGTATTTTTAGTGGAGACGGGGTTTCACCACTTTGGCCGGGCTGGCCTTGAACTCCTGACCTCAAGTGATCCACCCACCTCAGCCTTCCAAAACGCTGAATTACAGGTGTGAGCCACTGCGCTGGCAAGGAATTGTTTTATTTTTTAACTGAAAATTCAAACATGGAATCCTTGGCCATTTTTTTGGTAATGCAGGAGTCATCTTTTCTTTGAATGTGGGACCCACTGTTTCACATTTTTCATCGCGTTTCTTGCAAACACCATATTTATATCATCTAAGATTTCTAGTTTCAGCTTCTTTAAAGAAGAGTGAAAACTTAGATGCATAAAAATGTCTGAATGTAGAATTCGAAATGATGGTGGTTTTTTTTTTTGACTCCAGAAACCCTTGTAGGATTTTAATTTCAATTTTTATGAGATGGGGTCCTGCTCTGTCTCCCAGGCTAGAGTGTAGTGGCACGATCATGGCTCACTGCAACCTCTGTCTCCCAGGCTCAAATGATCCTCCCTCCTCAGCCTCTGGAGTAGCTGGAACTACGGGCACGCGCCACCATGCCAAGCTCCATTGTGATTTTTATCCCTCAGTCTTTTTGGTGTAAGCTACACCCATTTTCTTTAAGTCACTCGCCTTTATGGAATTGTTCTGTCATTAAACTTTGTCTTCACAGAGACAACTGTCTTTCTTTTCACACTCACAGTTCACATTACAATACAGTACAATGCCACAGTAAGTACCAAGTGTGGCGGGTTTGGCAAGAGCGGGGCTGACCTGTGGGAGCGAGCAGAGTGTGGGGATGTCCTGGACAGGACTCCCGGCTGACAGTGGCAGCTTCTTACAAGAATTTTTATTTTAACGCTTACTTAAAATTAACCAAAAAGTATGCTCGGGGGCTGAAAAAATTAAGAAAAAAGTGGCTCATGCTTGTAATCCCAGCTACTTAGGAGGCTGAGGCCAGGAGTTTGAGACCAGCCTGGGCAACGTAGTGAGACTCTGATCTCTTTAAAAAAATTAGGAAAAGGGGCCGGGTGTGGATGGTTCTCGCCTGTAATCCCAGCACTTTGGGAGGCCGAAGCAGGCAGATCACGAGGTCAAGAGATCGAGACCGTCCTGGTCAACATGGTGAAACCCTGTCTCTACTAAAAATACAAAAATTAGCTGGGCATGGTGGTGCACACCTGTAGTCCCAGCTACTCGGGAGGCTGAGGCAGGAGAATCGCTTGAACTCGGGAGGTGAGTGTTGCAGTGAGCTGAGATCGCACCACTGCACTCCAACCTGGCGACAGAGCGAGACTCTGTCTCAAAAAAAAAAAAAAAAAAAAAGGAAAAGAAAAAAGATTAGGAAAAAAGCACCAATTAGAAAGAAGAAAAAAATTTGCCCAATTCAGTACACCACTGATAACACTTTGGTGATTTTCCTTCCTGTCTGCACTTCTGGGTATATTTGTAAATCCACTGTGTATTTTTTGTTTTTGACACAGAGTCTCGATCTGTCACCAGGCTGGAGTGCGGTGGCTCAGTCTTGGCTCACTGCAGCCTCCATGTCCTGGGTTCAAGGGATTCCCCTGCCTCAGCCTCCCGAGTAGCTGGGACTACAGGTGCCGCCACCACACCCAGCTAATTTTTTGTATTTTTAGTAGAGATGGGGTTTTACCGAGTTACCCAGGATGAAGGTCTCGAACTGCTGTCCTTGTGATCCACCCTCCTCAACCTCCCAAAGCGCTGGGGTTACAGGCGTGCGCCACCGCGCCCAGCTCCATTGTGTGTACTTTTAGCCGTCTCTACTGATGGGGTCACCTAGTGTTACCCCATTGGCCTGATCTGTGCTGTTCCGCCCTTTTCACAATCTCTGCTTTCACATGCTCCGCCACCCCACCGTGGCGCCATTTAGGAAGCATGTGAGTGCTCGCCATCCAGCCACATCAGGCATTGCTCAGGACCTTCCTCTGTCTGTTTACCTGCAGATTCAGTACTTCCTGCAGAGGCGGCCGTCGTTGAAGACCTTGTTTGTGGACAGCTACAGTGAGATACTTTTGTAAGTGACACTTGCACTCATTTCTAGTCCAGTCTCAGGTGACAGCAGTCGGTTCTCATGTGAGCTCTCATTTATGCTGGGCCTGGCGCATAGTGGGACCTCAGCAAACGTGT
>PVKV010019639.1:0-41726 GCA_004027835.1 Alouatta palliata | reverse complement strand
TGATTTGAGATTACCAGAAAACAGAAAGGGCAGGACTGGAAAACCTCTACCTCCACAATTGCCTAATCTCAGAAGCCCCTATCCTGGATCCCAGCCAACAGGCTCATGGGGAGTACACCTGCTCAATACGTGGTTTACAGCCGAAGAATCCTCCAGTAAGGCTGAAGGCAAGAAGGGTAGAGACAGGAAGGGGCGAGGGGAGGAAGCTCCTGTGCCTACTGCTACAGAAGGCTGCTGTGCACCTGATGTCCAAGTAAGAACTGATGTTAACATAAGAGCATCGTTATACCACGTTCCACATAGAGCCAGAGAAAGCCAGTGAACAAATACTCCTTTTCATTCTTACAGGCCCAATATTAGAATACCACTGTATGTGCAAATCAAACATTTCCCTGTGCCTGGCCTAAGATCCTAACACCAAGTTTAATATAATATATTCTCCCACTGAAACGAAGTTCCAGACAGCCAACTTAAAATGAACCTGGAAACATAAACCTGATCATAAGTGAGGACCTGGTGGTATCGAAGCTTAACCAGAAGCATCCTCTGTTTCCCTAGTAACTATGATTTTGGGGGCAAGTAACTTAATACTAGTTATATCAGTAATTTTTTAGAATAGTCTTAAAATTTATCAGTTCTATAAAAATGAATTAATGATATTCAATAAGCTTGTGAAAAGATTAATGTGTTGTTAATAATAGTGTAATGAACTGCCAATTCTGTATCACAACGTTAATACACATTCTAAATTTAAATAAATGTTGTTAGAAGAATCATATACTCCTTAAACAACTCCTCTTGAATATACCAGGCAGTCCAGTGCAGTAAAAAACACTATGCTCTGAGCCTGCCTAGCTGGGCTGTGGACTCATATGCCTGCTCTCACTTAGCCTCTGGGTGCATCAGTTTCCTAAGTGAAATAAGAACAGAATCTACCTTATAAAGCTGTCATGAGGGTTAGGTGAGTTGATGCATGCAAAGCCTGGCCCAAGTACTCAATAAATGTTCACTGCCCCCACCACTAGGCAATCAACAAAGAGGACTCTGGGGAGACAGAAGTGTCCTTTTCCTGAGAGACATCTGGGAAAGCACCAACCCATATGAAACACCTGTGGACACAAGACAGGCCAGGGAGAGAAGACTGCGTGACATCCACATGCTGTAATATCGGCTTTGAAAAGTTGGTAAAATTTAAAGAGAAGGGGAGAGAGAACCTGGGAAATGGGAGTACCATAGATATTGACACAGAAGTAGGAAGAAGCATGTGTGCAGCAGAATGAGAAAAAAAAGGGTAGAAAGTAGAAAAATACAATCAAATACTGATAGATGCAAACAGACACAGATAGGATACAGAAGGTGTGAACTTGTAGGAAAAGGAATATAATAACAAAATAAAAATAAAAGGACTCTGACCCTGATGTAATAGGAAGTCAGAGTCACTCTGAGTCAAAAGGACTCTAATGCCTTGGTGTTTAGGGCGTCAGCCTAAAAGCAAAACAGAATTAAATGAAGGGAAGTTGAGGAAGGAGTATATTGGGCTCACCAGGTAGCTGCTGCCATTATAGATGCTTAAAATGAGAAAAGTCTTAAGGTAAGGACGTTAGAACTCACTTGTGCCTATGATTTTTGCCTTCCACTGACTAAAGCAGATTGTATTTACCAAGACAGCAGTAACAGTTATCTCTCATCCCACACCCATTTCTACAATGTGACCCTACCAGTCCCCAATCCAGAGGCAGTCTAATTCCCCTTCCCTTGATTGGTGTGGGCCTTAGAATGGCAGAAGTATGAGCGGAAGGGACATTATATAACCTCCAAAGCTAATTCATAAAATCTGATGCCATTTCCACCTTATCCAGTGGAACAATCACATTTGGAGCACTGAGCTACAATTTGTGAGATCCAAATATCCCAAGGCCACATCGAATGGCCACAGGTAAAACGTAGGTGCTCCTGAGAAACAGTTCCAGCAGAGGTCCAAACATGAGAATGAAGACATTCTACAGGATCCCAGGCCCCAGCTGTGTAGCTGCCCCCAGCCATGACCCAAGGCATCATGGAACAGACACAAACCATCCCCACTGTGCCCTATCCAATGTGAGTGTAATAATATGATTACTTTGCCCATTAAATTTTGGAGTGGTTTGTTAAACCACAAGAGCAACTGATATACTGGCTTTTCTTGCCACCAAGTTCTAATTCTTAAAGAAATATGCACATTTCTTTACGGAAATTACATAAAAAGGCACATTAGATGATGGCTTTCTGGTTTCATCTATCCTGATTCTTGTAATCCTTGCCTTTTTCAAATAAAAATTTTTATTCACAGTTGCTTTTTTTCATAAAGTGTCCAAATTTAAAAATTTTAACACATTCTGTTTCTTTTCATTAATTTTATCCTGGATTTCCAAAATCATTCTTTTCAGATATCTCATCTTCTTAAATTTTCTTTATTGTTCAATCTCTTCCAGACCCTTTTATCCTATCAGTTGGCTCTAGCTCCAACACCTATCTATTCATTTTCAAGCACCCATGACTTTGATTCTACTTTTCTCTATGAGCATTCAGTTAAAATGCAACTTCCTTCATGAAATCTTCCTTAAGTACGCCAGTCAGAATTTATGATTCCTCCCTCTCCACTCCAAAAATACTGTGCAGAGTCCTTGGCTCATGTATTCCACTGTTTTACTGCAGTTAGGTTAAGTATATGTCTGGCTTCCAAGGCAGTTCTCTGACAATAAGGAATGTACATCAGTTATATTTTCACAGTTCCTAACAAATGTCTTTCAGATAGCAAAGAGCTAAATGAACACTTGTTGATGAATTAATATAGAAAAAAAGAAAAAAGTGGAGTTCTAACAATAATTACCTGTTTAGGAGCCCCTTTGGTGAGAAAGCATTTCCCAAGTCTCATAGCCATAAGGTACAGAGCGTCAGACCCATAATAAGCAAAGAGAAGCACCCAAAGTAATTAATTGTCACAAATTTTTCACAAAGAAAATTCCTATTAGAAGGAAGCCTGTTAGCCGTATTTATTTTCTTCTTCTATAATTCCAAAGGAAACTGAGTTCCCACCTTTATACCAATATAAAGTATGTCTTTCCCCTAATACCTAAGTTTTCCTTAGCAGTTCAGAAACTTGCTGTCATCAACTATTTTCTAATTATAGTTTTTCTCCCTTATTATAGTGAAGAATTAAAGTTCAAAGAACAAAAGTTTAAATAATGTGACAGTTCAAACAGCAAAAATTTTATTCCCTTCACTGGTATTAATTTTTATTTATATTCGCTGTAATATGGTAGTAAAATTTAACTTTCACATATATTAGATATCATAAACATATTTTGTTTGGAAAACAAAATATGGGCTGAGCACAGTGGCTCATGCCTGTAATCCCAGCACTGTGGAGGTGGAGGTGGGCGGATCACTTGAGGTCAGGAGTTTGAGACCAGCCTGGCCAACATGGTGAAACTCCGTCTCTACTAAAAATGCAAAAGTTAGCTGATGTGGTGGTGCACGACTGTAATCCTGGTTACTTGGGAGGCTGAAACAGGAAAATTGTTTGAACATGGGAGGCAGAGGTTGCAGTGAGCTGAAATCACACCACTGCACCCCAGCCTGGGTGACAGAAGGAGACTCTGTCTCAAAAAAAAAAAAAAAAAAGGATGAAGAAAAAAGAGAAAAAGAAGAATAGGAAGAAACTTTTAAAATCACAAATAAGAAAAAGCCACTCAAATTTTTCAACTTGTGTGTGACTAATGTATTAGAGAGCCAGTGTTAAGGAGTTAATTCTCAGAGGTGCAATATTCCAGCATGGTTTACAGGTTCTAAATCTGTTGTTGCTTTAAATAAGCTTATTATTTTATGAGCTCAATCAGTAAAAAAATTTTTTTTTTTTTTTTTGAGATAGAGTCCTCCTCTGTTGCCCAGGCTAAAGTGCTGTGGTACAATCTTGGCTCACTGCAGCCTCTACCTCCAGGGTTCAAGCGATTTTCCTGCCTCAGCCTCCCCAGCAGCTGAAATTATAGGCACCTGCCACCACGTCTGGCTAATTTTATATTTTTAGTAGAGACACAGTTTCATCATAATGGTCAGGCTGGTCCTGAACTCCTGAGCTAAGGTGATCCACTAGGCCTCCCAGAGTGCTGAGATTACAGGCATGAGCCACCATGCCTAGCCAAATTAAGCACTATTTTAAGAAAAAAGTTTTCTTTTTAAGTAATGAGATTATTAAAATTAATAGAATACAGAGTAACATCCAGAAAAGATAATGTAAGATGGAATCTGTGAGCCAAAAATCTATCAGTTAATTATGTTATATACCCTTGGGGTCTAGTCAAAAAAGTGATCAAGGAATATGTTACAAAAATTAAGTTTCAAAATTCACAGGTGAAGTTTCCACTTCTAGTCATGATGAAATAACTGTTACCAAATTTGCCCTCCTATGGTAAACAACTATAAAATGAGACAGAATATAAAGAAAATTGTTTTCATGTATTAGCCAACAGGCAGTAAAGAAGTGAATACTGATTTTTCTTAGTTCTGCCAATAATCTGAGTGCCTGCCAGAACACCATTTAAAGGAAAGTACATAATCTGTAATCCCTACAATGTAGTACCTACAATAAAATTACTGGACAGGTGAAGAAGCAGAAAAATAAGGTCCATACTCAAGAAAATTAAAAAGTAGCTAACAGAAATGAATCAAATGCTAAAATTAGCTGACAAAAACTATAAAGTAGAACATCCATTTCTGAATAAAAAATTATACTAAAACTTAGAGACTTAACATAACTATTATCCTCAGAGTTTCTGTGTATCAAGAATTTAAGAGCGGCATAGCTAGAAAGTTCTAGCTTGGGGTCTGTGATGGTTAATTTTATATGTCAACTTGGCTGGGCAATGGAGCCCAGAGAGTGGATGAAAAATCATTCTGGCCCGGGCACAGTGGCTCACGTCTGTAATCCCAGCACTTTGGGAGGTGGAGGCAGGTGGATCATTTGAGGTCAGCAGTTCAAGACCAGTCTGACCAATATGGTGAAACCCCATCTCTACTAAAAATACAAAATTAGCCAGGCATGGTGGCACACACCTGTAATCCCATCTATTTGGAAGGCTGAGGCAGGAGAACTGCTTGAACCCAGGAAGTGGAAGTTGCAGTGAGCTGAGATTGCACCACTGCACTCCAGCCAGGGCAACAAGAGTGAAACTCCGTCTCGAAAAAAAAAGAAAAATGAAAAATTATTCTGAATCTGTCTGTGAGCATGTTTTTCAATGAAAGTAACATTTAAATTGGTTGACTTTGAGTAAAGTAGATTGCCCTTCCTAATGTGGGTAGGCCTCATCTGATCAATGGAAGGTCTGAATAAAACACAACACAAAACGCCCCCCACAGGAAGAGGAAATTCAGCAAATGGCCTTCAGATTTCAACTGCAACACTGGCTCTCTCTGGGTTTCCAGCCTGATAGCCTTTGGACCTGAACTGCAATATCAGCTCTTCCTGGGTCTCTAACCTGCCAGCTCAGGGTACAGATTTTGGACTTACCAGCCCCCATAATCATGTGAGCCAACTGCCTAAAATAAACCTCTCTATATATACACATCTTGTTGGTTCTGTTTCTTTGTAGAACCCTGACTAATATAAGGTCTCTCAGGAAGCTGCAATCAATATATGGACCAGAACTACAGTCATCCAAAGGTAGCTCACTCACATGGCTGGCACAATGGTACTGCTTGCTGGTGGAAAACTTCAGTTCCTTCCCATTTGGGCTTCTCCACATGCTTCCAAGCATGACAGGTGGCTTCCCCAAGAGCAAATTATCCCATGTGATCCAAGTGAGGGACAGTCAGGCAGAAACTACCTTTTCATGATCTAGGCTCAGAAATCATTTAGCATCACTTCCGCCATATTCTGTTCCTTAGAAGAAAATCACTAAGTCTAATCCACATTCAAATGGAGGGGAATTAGGCTCTGCTTTTTCAAGGGAAGGACGTCAAAAAATTTTTAAAAAGAGAGAAAAATAAATAATCAAATGAGGAAGCCCAGCCAAGTAATGAAAACTATAAAAAGCAACCAAATGGAAATGCCAGACTTGGAAAATAAAGTATCTAAAATAAAAAATTCACTAGACAGGTTTAAAAGCAGATCGGGGATGACAAAATAAAGTGTCAGTAAACACGAAGATAGATGAATAGAAATTATCAAACCTTAAAAGTATAAAGAAAAAATTTGGGAAAAAAACATTCCACAGTTTTAATGTCCTTTGAGACAATATCAAGAAGTCCAACATACATGCAAGACAAAAGGAAAATCCCACAGAGGCAAATTATAGCCAACCTGCTGAAACACAAAGATAAATAGAGTATCTTAAAAACACCATAGAAGACAATCACTCAAGAATATGCCAACTTATTTTCTACAGTAGATATATACCACACCACATGCCCCAGTCATTTTACATATAGGTATTTATCCAAGAAAGACAAAAAGTCTATGTCTACATAGACTTGAACATGACTATTCATAGCAGCTTTATTCACAATAGCCCCAAACTAGAAATAATCCAAATATTTATCAAGAAGAGGATAGATAAACAACCTGTGGTATGTTCATGTAGTGGAACAAATACTACTCACCAATAAAAACAACAAACATGGATGAAATTCAAAATCACCATGCTAAGTGAAAGAAGACAGTCACAAAATAATACCTACTGTATGATTCTATTAACATGAACTTCAAAATACTTTACACTGACAAAAATTAGACCAGTGGTTTCCTGAGGGGAAGGTGCAGAGGGAAGAGGGAAAGATGGATTACAAGGGGCACAAGGAATTTTTTGAGAATAAAAGACATGGTCTCCATCTTAACTGTGGTGTGGTTTCATGGCTGTATAACTGTCAAACTCATCAAATTTTAAATGAATAAAATTTATTCCTCAGTAAAGTTGATTTAAAAAAAAAGTGGCCAGAGGAAGAAAGACACATCATTCACAAGGGAACAATGATATGAATGGCAGCTGACCATCTGTCAAAAAAATGAGGCCAGAAGTGACATCAGCAAGGTAGTAGAACAGGATGTCTCAGACTTCCTATAGACGATCCCCCACAGAAAAAACAACTTAACAATAAATACAGTTCAAAAAGCCTTTATAAGAACTTCAGACACTAGTTAGGAAGTCACAAAACCACAGGCAAGCTCAAAGTCTAGAACTGCACTGAAATGAGCAAGAAAAGCCGTTTCATGTTAATTGAGTTAGCTCCTTCCTCAAGCTAGCAGAGCTCCATGCAATCGAGAGGAAATGCCTACCTCACAACTTCTCCCTTGGGAGAAAAAGAGAAAAGCAGAATATACATCCAGTATTCCAGCTTTTCACAGGGCTGTCCAAGGGACTGATTTCTATCTTTGCTGACTTGAAGGATTGATGGAACTGGGTGACCTTGGAGGCCCAGGGGCCACAAAGAACAAGAGAGTTAAGTAATTTGTTGCATGCCAGAGAACCTACAATACCACATATAGATAACAGAAGGAGCCCGAGAGACCACAAACTCATGAAAAAGAAATCAGCAAATCTCTCTAATTTGGAAATTACATGCATAAGCCCAGAGAGGCGGTAGCCCCACAAAACGTTTGGGAGATCGTTGGAATATCCAGCCAGGATAATTGGCGAACGTCTTCCCCTGCACCAAGTGAGTTCATAAAAGATCCAAAGGGCTTGCTGTTCTTGTAAATGCAAAAATCACAACAACAGAAAAAACAAGCCACATGTTACAGAGAAACACGGACGAATAAAGGGAAAAAATTAATTTCCAGCAATCAATAAAAAAAAATCTAAGAATTATCCAACAAAGAATTCAATATAATCATCTTAAAGAACCTCAGCAATATACAGGATAACCCAGAAAAACAATTAAATGTAATCAGGAGAACGATGCATGAGCAAAGTAAGAATTTAACAGACAGAAGCTATATAAAGAACCAAACAAATTTTGGAGCTAAAATATACAGATTCAGTAAAGAGGATCAACAGCAGTCTTGATCAAGCAGAATACTTAGTGAACTCCAAGACAAGTCATTTGAAATTATCACATCAGAAACAAAAAAGAAAAAGAATGAAACAATGTGAAGAAAGCCTAAGGGACTTAGATACCGTAAAATAGACCAATAAACATAAAATGGAAGTTCCAGAAGGAATCAGAGTGAGAAAGAAACAGAGAGCTTATCTGAAGAAATAAAAGCCCAGAACTTCCTAAATACAAAGACATTGCAGGTTTGGTTGCAGACCATCGCAATAAAGCGAGTCACACAAATTTCCTGGTTTCCCAATGCATAGAAAAGCTGTATTTACACTATAGTCTATTAAGTGTACAATAGCATTACATTAAAAAAAGCAGACATTTTAATGTAAGAATACTTCGCTGCTAAAAAAGAAAACGCTAACAATAATCTCCACCTTTAGCAAGTTATAATATTTTGACTCGTGTAGGGTCTTGCCTCAATGTTAATGTATGTTGATGAATCAGGGTGGTGGCTGCTGAAGGGTGGGGTGGCAGTGTCCACTTCTCAAATAAGAAAACAGTGAAGTCTGCTGTATCAGTTGTCTCTTCCTTTCATGAAGAATTCTCTGTAGCATGCACTGCTGTCTGATAGTATTTTACCCATAATAGCACTTCTTTTGAAATTGGAGTTCTCTTCAAATCTGCTGCTGTCTTATCAACTAAGTTTATAAACTAAGTTTATAGAATATTCTAAATCCTTTGTTGTTATTTCAACAATGTTCACAGCATCTTCACAGGAGATTCTACCTCAAGAAATATTTTCTTTGCTTATCTATAAGAAGCAACTCCTTGTCTGTTCAAGTTTTATCACAAGATTGCAGCAATCCAGTCCCATCTACAAGTTCCACTTCTAAAACTAGTTCTCTTGCTTTACCACCACATCTGCGGTCCACCTCCACCGAAGTCTTGAACGCTTCAAAAAGTCATTCATAAGAGTTAGAATTAACTTCTTCCTAACTCCTGTTAAGGCTGATGTTTTGACGTCCTCGCATGAATCACAAATGTTCTTAATGGCATCTAGAATGGTGAAACCTTTCAAAGGTTTTCAATTTACTTCGCCCAGATTTACCAGACAAATCGCCATCTATGGCAACTATAAGTTTATGAATATATTCCTTAAAAGTAAGACTTGAAAGTCAACATGACTCCTTGATCCATGGGCTGCAGAATGAGTGTTGTGCAAGCAGGCATGAAAACAACATGAATTTCCCTGTACATCTCCATCAAAGGTCTTGGATGACTCCAGGTGTATTGTCAGTAGCAGTAACATTTCAAAAGGAATCTTAGTCAGGTCTTCTGGATAACTTGCTGCAGCTTGTGAGTGCTGCTTCAGTACTGCTGCTTTACCTTGCACTTTTATGTTATGGAGATGGCTTCTTTCTTTAAACCTCATGAAACAACCTCCTAGATTCCAATATTTTTTTTCTTGCAGCTTCCTCACCTCTCTCAACCTTCATAGAATTGGAGAGTTGAGGCTTGTTCTGGATTAGGCTGTGCTTAAAGAAATACTGTAGCTGATTTGGTCTTCTATCCCGATCACTAAACTCTATCCATATCAGCAATAAGGCTGTTTCACTTTCTTAGCATTAATGTGTTTTCTGGGATTAACACTTTTAATTCACTTCAATAACTTTTCCTTTTCATTCACAACTTGGCTGTTTGGCCTAAGTGGTCTAGATTTGGTACAGCTCAGCTTTCATCATGCTTTCCTCACTAAGCTTATTCATTCCTAGTTTTTGATTTCATATAATGTCTTCCTTTACATGAAAAGGAAGATATAATTCTTCCTTCACTTGAGTTGTATCTTCCTTTTCATGTGAACTCTTAGAGACACTGTAGAGTTCTTAACTGGCCTAATTCCAATATTGTTGTGTCTGAGAATATAGGGAGCCCTGAGGACAGGAAGAGTCATAAAACACACATTTATCAATTAAGTTTGCCATCTTATGTAGACATAGTTGGTGGTACCCCAAAACAACCACAACACTAACATTAAAGATCACTGATCACCGATCACTGTAACAGATAAATGATAATGAAAAGTCTCAAATATTGTGAGAATTACCAAAACGCAACACGGACACAAAGTGAGTACGTGCTGTTGAAAAAATGGCACGCACAGACCTGCTTAATTTACGGTTGCCACAAAACTTCAATTTGCGAAAAACATAGTATCTGCAAAGTGCAATAAAAAGAAGCATAATAAAACAAGGTATGCCTGTATAAGAAAAGAAATGAACAAATTCATGAAGCTTAAAAGGACTCCAAATAGGATGACCTAAAAAAGAGCATAGACACACATAACCAAATTATCAAAATTCAAAGATAAAGAGAATCATGAAAGCAACAAAAGAAAAGATATTTGTCATCTATAAGGGAACACTCATAAAATATCAACATATTTCTAAGCAGAAACACTGCAAGCCAGAAAGGAGTGACATTATATATTCAAAAAACTAAAAGAAAGACCCTGCCAACCAAGAATACTATTTTGGCAAAACTGCTCTTCAAAAATGAAGGTGAAATAAATGAAGGAGACCTTTCCAGATCAACAAAAGCTGAGGGAGTTTATCATGAACAGACCTGCCATGCAAAAATTGCTGAATGGAGTCCTTCAAGTTGAAACAAAAGGAAACTAGACTGTAACACAAAAGCAAATGAAAATATAAAGTTATCTAATAAAAGTAAATATACAGATAGGTAGAGAATCCTGTAGTACTATAATGGTGGTGGTATATAAATCACTTTTAATTTATGTTTAGAATTTAAAAGATAAAAGCACAAATAATAACTATATAATATTATACATACTGTAATTGCTAGAGCAACTAGTAAAATAAATATAGTTAGGTATAGCTAAAAATCCAATAATGGCATTAAAACAAATAGTAAAAAAACAGCCAATTAACCCAAAATAAATTAGCAAAAGAGGTACAGAGAAACAAACAAACAGGACAAATAGCAAGATGGCAGACTTAAACACAGTCATATCACTAATCACATTACATTTAAATAGACTAAATACTCCTACTAAAAAGTAGAGACAGCCAGGCGCAGTGGCTTACGCCTATAATCTCAGCACTTTTGGAGGCCAAGGTGAGCGAATCTCCTGAGTTCAGAGGTTCAAGACCAGCCTGGACAAAATGGTGAAACCCCATCTCTACTAAAAATACAAAAAATTTAGCTGGTGTGGTGGCACGCACCTGTAGTCCCAGCTACTCAGGAGGCTAAGGCAACCAGCTACTCAGGAGGCTGAGGCAGGAGAATTGCTTGAACCTGGGAGGCAGAGGTTGCAGTGAGCTGAGACTGCGCCACGGCACTCCTGCCTAGGCAACAAAGCAAGACTCCATCTTAAAAAAATAAAATAAAATAAACCAAAAAGCAGATATAGACTGGACAAATAGCCAGACTCAACTATATGCTGTATATAAAAACTGCACTGTAATGGCCAGAGGTGGTGGTTCATGCCTGTAAATCCCAGCATTCTGGGAGGCCGAGGCGGGTGGATCGCAAGGTCAAGAGATCAAGACCATCCTGTCCAACATGGTGAAACCCTGTCTCTATTAAAAATACAAAAATTAGCTAGGTGTGGTGGCACACGCCTGTAGTCCCAGCTACTTGGGAGGCTGAATCAGGAGAATTGCTTGAACCTGGGAGGCAGAAGTTGCGGTGAGCTGAGATCACATCACTGCACCCCAGCCTGGGCAACAAAAGCGAGACTCTGTCTCAAAAAAAAACAAAAACAAAAACAAAAAACCTGCACTGTAAATAAAACGACAGACAGGGTAAAACTTAAAGATACAAAGCAGACATATCACACCAACAGTAGCAAAAGAAAGATGGTAAGGCTAAATTAATAGCAGTCAAAGCAGTATTTTCAGAGAGGAGTGTCAGAGTATATTCTCGGAGACAAAGAGAGGCATTTCATAATGGTAAGAGGACCAAGAACAATAACAATCATAATTTATTTAGCTAACAACAGAACATCAAAATACATGAAGCAAAACATAAAGCAGAAACTGAAAGAACTAAAGGGAGAAATGAACAAGTTCCCAGCCATAGTTGAAGATTTCCATAAGCCACTCTTAATAACTGACAGAAAAACTAGACTTAAAATTCAGCAAGGATCTTAATTTTTGAGTAACACTATCACACCAAATTGATCTAGCCGACATTTATAGAATATTATAACAAGCTCAGAATAAACATTCTATTCAATTGCATCTGGAGCATTCACCAAGCTAGACTATATGCTGAATCACAAATCTCAAGAAGTTCAAAAATTGACATCTTACAGAGTATGTTCCTGACTGCAATGGGATTAAATTAAAAATCAACCATAAGATATCTAGAAAATACCCCTATTATTTGGCTCCCAAACCAATTTGAGTGCTAAATAACTCAAGGGCCAAAGAAAGGGGGGAAAAAAGGAAAATTAGAAAATAGTTCTAACTTAGTAGAAAATATATTATGGTCATATTATGGTCATTGGTATGGTTTTTGTGTAGTGTCATTTCAAGTCTTTTGCCCAGTTTTTAATTGGATATTAGTTGCTTTATTAATGCTTTTTATGTTATTTATCAGATCTGTGCATTGTGAATATTTTCTTCCAGTTTGTAGTTTGCCTTTTGATTTTCTTTATGGCATAAAAGGAAAATTTGTGAGATAAAAGCAAAGCAGTACTTACAAGAAATTTATAGCTTTAAAATGTGTACATTTAAAAAAGAAAAAAAAGGCCAGGCACAGTGGCTCACATCTGTAATCCCAGTGCTGCTAGGACGACTGCTTGAAGCCAGGATTTCGAGTCCAGCCTAGGAAACATAGCAAGACTCTATCTCTACAAAAAAATAAAAATAAAAATAATTAACCAAACACAGTGTCATGTGTTTGTACTTCCTACTCAGGAGGCTAAGGTGGAAGGATCTGTTGATCCCAAAAGTTTGAGGCTGCAGTTAACTACAATCATGCCACTGAACTCCAGCCTGGGTAACAGAGCAAGACTCTGTCTCTTAAAAAAAGTGGGGGGAGGATGGTTCCTAAAATCAATAATCTTAGTTTCTAACTTCAGAAAGAATAAATTGTACTCAAAGTATAAAACAAAACAAAGTTTAAAGAGAGAAGAAATCATTGAAAAAAAATTAACAAAGCAAAAATTTGGTTCTTTGAAAAGATTAACAATATTGATCAATTTCAACCAAAAATGATGAAGAACAACAGAGATAAAATAAATCAGTAATATTAGGAATGAAAAATGAGCCATCACTACAGATCCTATGGCCAATAAAAGGAAAATAAGGTGTGTAGATTTGTACTATGCCAACTTAAGTGAAGCTGGAATTTCATTTCCCAGAATTCTCTTCATTGCATAGCTCTGGGTTAGTGTGGACCACATGAGTCATTATGTCTGAGATGTGAAAGGCAAAAATTAATCATCTCAGAAAGTTGGTGCATACTGTCACTTATTTCTTGGTTCTCCTTGCTAGTGTGAGGCAGCACTTGTGCTTTCAGCTCTTTATAGTTTCTGCCAAATTTCTTCCTTCCGCTTTTTTGAATCTTGAGCCAGGTATACATTTAGCTAGCTACTTCTGTGGGAAAGTCCATTCATCTAGATTAGGAGTCTCAGTGGAATAAAGAGCTCAACATAGATTCCAGCTCATCCCCACAGGTAGAGTTTGTCCTTACTTCTACCACGGCACATTATCATCTCTTCCTAAGTGCCCTTCTTACTGACTTCAAATTGCAAAATCAGATGTGAAATCTACAATCACCCATAAACTATTTAATCAGCTTCCACATTCACATGAGGTCAAATCTAAATAAATTTGACAACTTATGAAAAATTGACAAATTCTTTGAAAGACACAAGTTACCAAAGCTTGCTCAAGAAAAAAACAAGTAACTTAGATAACCATATGTGTGTATGTAAAAACCAATGGAAAATAGTATTCAGAAATAAACTCATACATACACAACAAAATAATTTTCAATGAAGGTGCCAAAGGAATTCAATGAAAAAAGCAAAGTCCTTTCAGAAAGTGATACTACAACTGCATATACATATTAAAAAAATGAAATTCATCTCCTACCTGACACACATACACACACACACACACACACACACACACACACACACACACACTTCATTCAAGAGGAATCACAGATATAAATACAGTTTCCAAAAGAAAACAGGAGAAAAACTTTGCAGCCTTGGGACAGACAAGATTTCTTAAGACACAAAAAGTACTATTCATTTTAAAAAAAATTGTCAATAGGACTTCTGCTTATTAAGAGATACCATAAAGAAAATCAAAAGGCAAACTACAAACTGGAAGAAAATATTCACAATACACAGATCTGATAAATAACATAAAAAGCATTAATAAAGCAACAAATAATCCAATTAAAAACTGAATAAAAGACTTGAAATGACACTACACAAAAAGTATACCAATGACCATAAAAAGCACGTAAAAAGGTACTTAACATAAATCATCAGAGAAATACCAATTAAAGTCATGAGATAGCATTTCATACTTAATAGATTGACTGAAATTAAAATACTGACAACACCATGTGTTGGCAAGGATATGGAAGTATTTGAATTCTCATTTATTGATGATGGAATATAAAATGGTACAACCATTCTGAAAAACAGTTTGGGTATTTCCTATAAAGCTAAACATATGCCTGCCCTATGACACATCTTTTCTATTCTTATCCAAGAAATGAAAACATTCATCCACAAAAAAGATACACATAAGAAAGTTTGCAGCTTTATTCATAATGTCCAAAACCTAGAAATAACTTAAATATCAATCAAAAGAAGAATAAACAAATTGTGGTATAATCCTACCAGGAATAAGCTGCTGATACATGTGATCACATGGATGAACCTCAAGTGAAAGTAGCCAGATACAGTGAGTACACACTGTCATGATTCCATTTATATGAAGTCTAACAAGAGGCAGAACTAATCTATGTTGATAAAAATCAGGTACACTGAATGTCTATTGGAGGATTAGCTGGTAGGGGCACACAGAAACTTTATAGGATGACAGAAATGCCCTACATCTTGATTAGGGTATTGATTAAATAGGAGTACAGATTTGTACTCATCAAATTATATATTTAAGTACAGTTCATTCTATGCAAATTTTATCTCAAAATAAAAAGAAAAAATTCACTCATGGAAATTTCAGCATTCATTACAGGATGAAATTATATTTTCCAGGCTGAGCATGGTGGTTCATACCTGTAATCCCAGCACTTTGTGAAGCTGAAGAGGGAAATCACTTGAGGTCAGGAGCTCGAGACTAGCCTGGACAACATGGCAAAACCCCGTCTCTACTAAAAATACAAAAATAGCTGGGTGTGGTGGTGCACAACTGTCATCCCAGTTCAGAAGGCTGAGGCACAAGAATCACCTGAACTTAGCAGGTGGAGGCTGCAGTGACCCGAGATCGTGCCACTACTGTACTCCAGCCTGGGCAACAGAGTGCAACTCTGTCTCAAAAAAAAAAAAAATACGTGTGTGTGTGTGTGTGTGTGTGTGTGCGTGTATATATACATATATTTTATATATATATATTTTTTTTTTAAAAAAAGCATATTTTGAAAAAGATCCAAAAAAACTTCAGATTTAAAAGTGAAAACTTAAAAGTGCTACCAAATTTAATAACATAAATATTGTTCTAAATTCCAGAATTTCTCTGAAATGTAAGAAATTTCAGTAGAGTACTGTGGCCTGTGTTTATATCTACTACAAATTAGTTTTGTGATACTATAAACTTCTTTAAGCAGAATGGCAATGAAATAGAGATTTAGATACATGGGAAACACAACAGAAAGCTCAAAATAAAGAAGTCATCATACCTGTTGGAAGAGGTATATATATCCTTTTTTCTAATCTTCTTCGCAAAGCTTCATCAATGTCCCAAGGGAAGTTAGTAGCGGCCAATACCATAACCATTTTGGAAGGATCGTCATTTTCTAAAGCTCCTCCAACTCCTATACACAGTAAGGGAGGAAAAGATAGTGTTTTTCTTACAACCCTTTATTCTTTCATTCAATTAACATTTCTAACTGTTAGCCATAGTGACAGAATCAATGATGAACACAGTGCAGTCTGATCTCTGTGATGGCAAAACCAGACTCATCAACAAATAACTACAAAACAAAGAAGTAGAATTCACATAACCTAGGGCAGGATTTTTTTCTTTTCTTTTTTAGTTGTGCAACCTAGTGCAGCATTTTAATCCAATTAAAACATCCATTTTTCTCTAAGAAAATGAACATATATTTCCTCTGAAAAGGCATGGGAGAATAGTTCTGTTTTATTCCTCTTATTTCTTTTAAATCATAAAATTCCTTAAAATTTTTATTTTAGTTTTTAGTCTATTTTCTCAAGAAGTAAAAACAGAGGGTTCACATTTACTTAATATTGTAGCATGCAATTATAATTCTGAAAGACAGGTTATATTGCAATGATGTTGTCCTTTAAACTTTTAAGTGACTTGTGAAAAACAAACAAGACATTTGAGGATGAACCTAGTAATCACAGATAAAAATAACCAAACCAACTACATGTATATACATAGTATCTCCTTTTCAGAATTAAAATTTTAGAATAAAAAATTTCAGGTCACACAACAAAACTCTAGAAAATACCTAGTGAAAAATAAAAGATAAAAAACTCATAAACTTTATTCATAAGACTTTCTAGTCTAGCATAATAAAGTACTAGTGGATTTAAAGCAACTTAGTTCATTATAGTATTATTATTATTTTTTTAACAACATCTGGTTCTGTTATTCAGGCTGGAGTGCTCTGGCATGATCTTGGCTCACTGAAATTTATATTTCTTATTACTAAACTCCTACTTCAACCATTGTAACAAAGAATTAGGCTGTCCAACTAATAATCAACAATAGTCACAAGTATCCCTCAATGAAATTCAGCTGACTAAATTTGTATTCAGTGATTTCCTTTTTCAATTTTAAACCCCTAATGTTTTCTCCTATACCCCACCTCAAAAATAAAACATATTCATTCCTTGTCTCATACTTTAGCAAAAGTTAAAACGGTACACTCACCGAGGCAAGGGTCTCATATTACATTGTAAGTATTCAGTAAGCATCCACAGTTGATGAATAACCACGACTGTTTTTAAACAATACAACTTGGATATTGCTGGCGTTTTGTTGTTGTTGTTATGGGACAGGTTCTTGCTCTGTCGCCCAGGCTGGAGAGCCACAATCACAGCTTACTGTGGCCTCAAACTCCTGGGATCAAGCTTTCCTCCCACCTCAGCGTCCTGAGTAGGTAGGACTACAGGCAGGTGCTACCACGCCCAGCTACTTTCTAAAGTGTTTGCTATGTTAAAGTCTTGCTGGTTTTGAACTTCTGGCCTTAAGTGACTCTCCCACCTTCGCCTCCCAGACTGCTGGGATTACAGGCATGAGTGACTGTACTTAGCCCCTCAGCCTGGATATTTTTAAACAATTTTTTTGGTTCTCATGTTTTGCTTAAATGGCCTCTTGTCTACCACACAACTAACTACCAGAGTAACTCATCTCTAAATAGCAACTCTGAGCCCATAACCCTCTACCTTCCATGGCTCCCCAGGGCCCTTTTTCTCTGTCTGGATAACTCCTACCAATGCTTCAAAGTTCAACTAGTTTATCTCTTTCCATGACTCCCCTAGCCTTGGTGGTACCTCTTCTACTGTTTCCACTGCACCCAGACTTTACTTCTACCCCAGAACTTACCATAATGTATTATACTCATCTGATCAGCTGCCTGCTTCCCATCTAGATCAGTGGTTCTCAAACATTCTGATCTCAGGACCCTTTTATCCAAAAGAATTGAAAACATTCATCCATAAAAATTACTGAGACTTAAAAATTACTGAAGCTGGGTACAGTGGCTCATGCCTATGATCCTAGCACTTTGAGAGGCTGAGTCCAGAGGATCACCTGAGCTCAAGAGTTCAACTACAGCCTGGGCAACATGGTGAGACCTGTCTTTACAAAAAATAAAACTTAGCCAGATGTGGTGGCGTGTGCCTGTGGTCCCAGCTACTTAAGAGGCTGAGGCAGGAGAATCGCTTGAGCCCAGAAGGTCAAGGCTGCAGTGAGCTGTGTTCATGCCAGTGTACTCCAGCCTGGGCAACAGAGCAAGACTCTGAAACTAAAAAAAAAAAAAAAAAAAAAAAAAAAAAAAAAAAAAAAAAAAAAAAAAAAAAAAAAAAAAAAAAAAAATATATATATATATATATATATATATATATATATATATATATATATATATTATTGAGAACTCCAAAGAGCTTTTTTGTGTGTGGAGTGCATCTATCAATACCTTTAAAACTTAAAATAGATGGTACATGCATAAATTGTATGAAGAAAAGAAAAAAACTAAAATAGAAATTTAAAAATATTAATTCACTTAAAAATAATAAATCCATTCCTTGGTTCATGTATTTCTATGAAAAGTATGTTTTCCAAAATATTAAAAAAACAGAAGAGGGCCTTTTTTTTTTTTTTTTTTTTTTTTTTTTTTTTTTTTTACATTTTTGCAAATTCGTTAATGTCTAACTAGAGAACAGCTGGATTCTCATATCTGCTTTTGTTTTCTACCCTTTATGATATCCTATGTCTTATAGTCCGTAGAAAACTCTGCTGTACACTTGTGAGAGAATGAGAGTGAAAAAGGAAAGGCAAATAATGACTTGATATTCCTATGAAAATAGTTTTGACCTTACAGATTCTTTAAAGGGTCTCAAGGAACCCTAGGACTGTAGATCACACCTCTAGAACCTTTGCTCCAAATAGTAAGCCCACTGAAGGCCATTTTAGCCTTTTTCTTTGTAACCTCAGAATCTGAAATGGTGCATGATCTCTAACAAGTATGCAATAAATGCTTTCTGAGGGCATGAACAAATGGGTGAATTAACAAATAATTAAACTCAGGCTGCCTTCTAATCCATCCATTAATTATGAGTTTACACAAAATAGTTTTTAAAAAATAAGAGTTTCGAAACAGTAATTTTCAATTACCATCCATCTGAATGAGTAGTTCAGATTTGACTCTGCGACTTGCCTCATGTTCATCAGAGGTTCCTCTTCGACTGCAGATAGAATCTATCTCATCAATGAAGATCGTGGTAGGCGAATAAAATCTAGCCTTTATGAAAATATTTTAAAGAAATCATTCAGTGATCTCATATAACAATATGAGTATTTAAAAAACAATCTTTTAAAACAATGGCAGAAAACAGCAGAAACTTCTCAGTGTTTAATGCCATCATCTGGTTATGGTAGAGGCTAAATCAGTCATTCCCATGAGAAAAAAGAAATATCTAAAAATAAAGGTTATGGGTGAAGTTGAGTGACAGATACATGAGGGGTCATTGTACTATGCTTACTTTCAGGTCTGGAAATTTCCATAATAAAAAAACTTTCAAAAATAAATCAGCCTCAGTCCTCAAGTATGCATTCTTAAGGTACAGCAAATCCCGTACAAAAAAGGAATAAACTTTAATGACAGATCAGGCTCTGATTTTTGAAATAAATATTAAAATATTCTTGTGCTTCATCAGCTTCCTAGAGATCCAGAAATAGCAGTCAACCCACACATATGGCCAAAGTCTCTTCTTCCACCCTCAATGGATAGGATGCCAAAAGGCGTTCTTTTATCTTAAAGAAAAAGATACATCGAAGATACACAAACTACCCCACAAAAACCACCATCCCATTTCTCATCAGTGTGTCAAGAACTATTAAAATATAACTACACTGTCCTTTTCAAAAAAAAAGACTCCAGGTGGACAGACCTGATTGATGGGGGCATCATAGGCCTATACACACTACTTTGAAATCTGAATATATCATCACTTACCATCTCAAACAACAGACGAACTAACTTCTCAGATTCACCTCTATATTTAGATGTCAGTGTAGAAGAGGAAACGTTGAAGAATGTTGTACCACATTCAGTGGCAACAGCTTTAGCTAGCATAGTTTTACCAGTGCCTGGGGGTCCAACCATTAGTACACCCTGAAATTTCAAAAGATGAATTAAATGATTTATCAGATTACAAGTTTTTTAAAATAAATTATCAGCTATTAATGTACATTAGGATTTTTCCATCAAAAGATAAACTCAAAATTGTCACAGTAAAATCATGATGCATTTAGCAAGAGTATCATTTTATAGCTAGAAAAAAAATGATATAATTTCATAAAATGTCTCAAGTCAGAGGTAGTCAGAGATAACTTAACAAAAAGCCTAGACAACCAACAATTTTCTCATATATTTAGAAATAATCTACTGTTTCCTGAACCTGACATATGATATATACATACAATATTGAGCATTGTTGAAAAGCAACTGTTCTGTTTACACATAATAAAAATAAGACATTTTCTACCACATGTAGCAGAATTACACATTCCTTACCCTCTATAAGGGACAAAACCTATCTTCCACAGTGCATTTATAATATACAGCTTTCAGTAAAAAATAAAGACCCATTTATGAGTTAATAAGGTAACAGTAAAAAATCCAGGGATGACTCAAACATAATCAAATTAGCAACATTTTTTATCATTTTAGACAGTTTATATAAAACAGTGATCATGATCAAAGAGCCAATAAACACAGAATAAAAATTTTAGTTACTTGTTAGTTTTGAAAACAAACATAAAAGTATTCTATAAAAACAAATCAGAGAGGAATAAAAATTATTCAAGGAAACCAATCTTCTAGTCTTGAAATCTAATGGATATTTAAATAATTATTTTCTTTTAGCACTTTTAATGGAGTTTAAATACATGACTCACACTAAATATTTTTTGCATAATATTTGGTAATTCCTTAAGAGGAATTCTGATCCAATTGCTACTTTGGCTTGGCAAACTTTTGGGGATTTAAGCTTTGAAAACTGTCTATGTCAAAGTTTCATAAACTCCAAATTCAGAAACTGTCCAAATGGTTTTCTAGCTACAGAATTTTGATACAGAGATCAACCAGGAATCACTAAGATTTGAAACATTCGTTTTACAAAAGTATTTTTTTGCTTTGTTAGGGAGTCTTCAACTTTGCATGAGATTGAGATTTTAAAAACCATGAAAACAACCAACTAATGCTGTAGACATAGCCATAGCAAAGTTCTTATTTCTTCCATACCTTTTTTTCATGCTGTCTGAAAGGGGCATCCTGTAATGTCATTAATGTGGCCACCTCCTATAGGAGGTAATTTCTAACATTAGCATCTGTTCATAGCTACTGTATGATACTTATAAACTTCACTTCCTTATGACACTACTCCTTTAATTAACTTCTCTCTTTCCTGTATCTCCTTGTCTACTGGCCAGTAAGCCAATGTCTTTGTGCAGGCGTTTGTCCTCATTGTTTGGCTAGATTACTTCAACAGCTTCCTGATCAGATTTCTTTTCCATATCCATCTATGCCCATCCCCAACCTATCCTCCATACTGCTACAGAAAAGAGATCTTCCCACACTTGCAAATCACCCTCCTACTAAAAACTCTTCAATGGCTCACTGACATCTTTAGCATGGCATGCAGGGCTCTTTGTGAGAAGTAGGTCACATCGACCATTCTAGCAGTGTCTTTTGTTACTATGTCCCATATAAACACTCTATACTTCCAGCCACACTGAACTACAGAAGATTCCTCACATATACTATGTGCTCTTACACTTTTCATGTGTTTGTACCCATTCTGCCTTAGAGCCTTTCTTCATCACATCTGCCTGCTGAACTTCTATTCATCTTTCAAGTCTCAGCTCAGAATCACCTGCTCTGGGAGGCTATCCCTGTTATTATTCTCCATAGCAGACTAAGTCCCTCTTCCTCTTTCCTGCCATAGCAATGTGTTCATTACTGTATCAGACACTAGTCACACTGTCCTCAACAAATACTGCACTTAACACATGGCATCCATTAAATACATGCTATTCACCCAAAGACCATGAGCTTCTTGGGTGCTGTTATTCACTCATTTTGGTATCCTCTGCACTTAGCCCATCCCTTAACACAAGGTAAATACTCAATGTGTATTTACCCAGTGTAAATTTATCCAATGCTAAGTACTAGACCCTGAGGAAAAAAAGTTGAATCTGTCAGGAATCACACATAAATCCTCAAGAGACTTTTAATCTATTAGAAAATACAGATAAATTATGGTGCAGTCTGAGAAGTGCTAAGATTGCCTGGATGATAAAAGGATAGATGAAGAGTCTCAATGTAAGACTGATCAAGGATATGTTTATATACTTCAGCCACTGAAAATACAGTAGTCTATTTCTTGGGCATCTCATTTTCTGAGTATAATTTTCTGATCTTAAAACTTACAAAGAAGAACTTCACTATTATTCTGTTAGAGAAAAGTTCATCCCAGAGATGTATTTTTGAAAAGGCATTTAATATCTCCATCTTTTACTGCTCTCCTAAGCTTCATCCCTGTATTTCTAACTCAGTGCATTTCCACATGAATACTGTACCAAAATTTCACACTGAAAAATAATTCCTTATCTCTTTCCCCAGAAGCACCCCTTGCTCCTGCTGAACTTTCATCAAGAAGAATAAACCAGTGTCTTTCACCTTCCTGAGCTCCACATTTATGTTATCATCACTATTTTGCTATAGGCAAAACCCAATTTTCTTTGCCCCTGGCCTTCATCTTGACACACATATTCCATTCAAAAGGTTACCAACTTCCTTCATTAAATATCACTAGCATCTGTCCTTCCATTCCTAATCACCATCCCAATTCAAGTTCTTCGAATTTTAAGCCTAAACTACTGCCCATCACTTCTGAACGTGCTCTTTGCCTCCTGTCTTTCTGTGCTCATTGCAACCAGACTGTTTTCCCCAACTCACTAGTTTAACTATGCTACTTACCTGCTCAAAGAGGTCTCCCAAATGCCTACAGAAAAAGGACCAAATTCCTGGGAAATACAGTCTGGTCTCAACCTTCCTTCCCATTTGAATCTTCTACTAAGTTATTTTTTCAACACTTATAAGTGCTAACTATTGTCAGATACTGTCTCATTAACTCATATTAACCTCACTATATCATATGAGATAACCATTATTATTCCCATTTTATAGATAAGAAAACTGAGGAATGGAGAAGTTTTGTAACTTGCTCAAGATCACAGAACTATAAGTGGAAAGGGCTAGAATTCATATGTACCCAGTCTGGATCCAGGATCTGTGCCCCTTACCAATATGCTATGCTACCTTCCTTACCAAACTTCAATGCATCAATTTCCCAAATACACTTACACTTCCTCACTATATTCTACTGCTCATGTCATTCATCCCCTACCCAAGTTCCTACAACTCCAAAATGTCTCCTCCAACACAGTGAAATCCTCACAACCCTACAAATTGCAGCCTGAATCCCATATCCTCAAGCATAAAGCCTTCTCTAATCATGTCATGTTCACTCTCCAAGCACATGTGGACTGTACCATGCATTAGGCTCTGTTACTGACTAACACTGAAAGCTACCTTAAGTGCCCAACTCTCTATTTGGGATGTCTCACAGCTCAGGACTATGTCTTGAAAAACAAAATAAAAGGGCTAAACAAGTGCCTGATGGATAAAGGAACAGTATCACACCACGCAGGAGAAAGTGTGCTGCTGAGGGAAGGCACATATTAACATAAGAAGCTGAGACACATTGAATTTTAAATTTTCTAAAGGTCTATTATGGTTGTCACAAGCTATTCGGACTTCAATTTTCTAGTCTTTGACATATTGGGGATTTAAGATGATCTCAAAGACTCATTCCAGTTCTGAAATTCTGGAATTTATGTTTTGAGAAAAATTTTGTAAATGTGAAAATTTTCTGAGGCCTCTTTATTTTCATGTACTCTTTAAAATATATTTATCAGGCTCACACCTGTAATCCCAGCATTTTGGGAAGCCGAGATGAGCAGATCACTTGAGGTCAGGAGTTGAAGACCAGCCCGGCTAACATGACAAAACCCAGCCTCTACCAAAAATACAAAAATTAGCTGGTCTGATGGTGCACACCTGTAATTCCAGCTACTCAGGAGGTTGAGGCATGAGAATCACTTGAACCCAGGAGGCGGAGGTTGCAGTGAGCTGAGATCGTGCCACCGCCTACCAGCCTAAGCAACAGAGTCAGACTCAGTCTCAAAAAATAAATAATTACATTTATTGCCCATTTTAGTAAATATTCTCACAAATCCCTATAAAATTCAAACATAACCTTTTAAAAAACATAAAAGTTCTATTCAAGAATTTTATTCTACTGTTACAGAAAAAAATGTATTAGGTCAGGAATAAGATTCTTTGGAAATATATCTTAACATTTATTTTCTTAATCCAGTTTGCCAATAAATACTACAAAAGCACAGCAAGTACTAAATAAATTGATAAACTCAGATCATCTTTTGTAATGACATAAGAAATTGTTTTTTAAAACACAGCTAAATACCTCTTTTTAGAAAAAACATTTGTAAAAACTCAAAAGTGTAACAAATGTACTCTATAAAATAGTTAACAATGAGCTTCAAGTCAGTGACAAGTAAAACAAATTAAAATAATTAACCATCAGTGAAAAATATTCCAACTTTGGAAAAAATAACTGTGACCAAACCTTTCTTCTATAAGACTATGTACTATTTCTGTTTAATCTGCTTAACTTTTTATCTACAAAAACACACATCTAAAAAATTCTTAAAACTAATCTCTAGCTCAGCACCCCTGGAGGAAGCGACTTTACCTAAAGGCTATATAGTTTCAACACCGCAAGCCCATCTCTCCTGCCATGCAGATGCAGCACATCACAGTACAAATTCAAATCCAAGTGTTTTGGGTGTATATAAACTTCTCCCAGCCTTTTCAAAATGTGTTAAATACATGAAAAACTACAGCAATGCTGCCTTTCATTCTGATACGAGCAGCATTCGTACATCAAAACTGATTTAATGAATTCTCACCTTCCACGGCCTTCTGATCCCTTTGAAGAAGTCAGGCATCCACATCGGAAGAACGACGGCCTCCCTCAGCAGCTTCTTAGCTTCCTCCAGGTCTGCTATGTCATCCCTTCGAAAGAACAGCAAAGTTTCTTAAGGGTTAATCAGGGACTTTTGATTTATGCTCAAAACGAATTCTTTCAATTTTTTTCATTTATGAAATTATTCTCATATTAAGAACATTATTCTAATTCTTACTGCATAAAAAGATCAGTGAAAACATTAGTTATTAATAAGGACATGTCATTCAATTAACAACTTTCATCAGTTATGTCAACTTCAAATTAACATGTAAAATGTCCTCGGTTATATTCGACAGAAACTGTCCCACCAATTCTATAATCTCATATTATAGATGTGGTCAGAATGAGATTAATGAGTAACAAGAGAAAACTCACACCAAGCCAACCTAGAACTTGTTTTCTCCTCTAATTCAATAATTTGAAAGACTCTAACCAATGAATGCTAGGATTCCTGGATACAATGTCTCTCTCAAGGGCTTCCACCAGATCCTTATCATAACCAGCACCATCAAATTTTGGAATTTCACCATCACTTGCACCATCTTGCATATTCTTCCTTCCCTGGAGATAGGTATAAAAAAAGTACTAGTCAGTAACTGTATAATTTTAATTAACGTCATTAAGCCATGAAAGCATTATAATGCCATCACTTTCTAAATAATTTTTATTATTTTAAGGTAGTATTTTCTGATTACTCAAATGCCATTCTCCTCTATTTATCAGAAATACATGAACTGGCTAACTTTATTAAAAACTTCAAATCTACATTCTTGCAGGGACAGTTGCAGGTAAGACTCAAATGAACCCTGCTAGATCCCAAAAGACTGGGAAAGCCTACCTTTGAACCGGTAGATGCAGAGGATTTCCATCACTACAGAAAATATGTTGAATATTAATGTAGAAGGACCTTTTAAATAGTATTAAGACCATGAAAGCAATATGTTTTACCCCAAATTCTTCATTTAATAATATAGTTGTTTTAAAAGGAATTGTATGCTATGGTTTCTGTGGGGTTCTGCCAAGATTTACACAGCTTTGAAGAGCTTTAAACGAAATGCACTTATTTGCCAGAGACAGTCCAACTACTGGAAATGCTTCAGCAAGCACAGCCAACTGCCTCCCCAGAGCTTTAGCCCCAGTTACTGCCGAGAGTAAAAATGAAATGGGAAAATGGTCAAAATGAGTCAATCTCGTAAACTTCAACCTGAAAAGAGACAAGAGAACAAGAGAAACTTCTCCAATTCCACTTCTGAAATAGTTAAAAGGCTCAATCATAAGTGCTGGGAAGAAACTAAACGGCTCCCTTGGACAGATGCTCTAGTTCCTTTAAGCCACTAGGTAAGTGACCACACAGTATTCTGGTATTTCACCCCTCCAAAATTGAACAATTTATTATTTCTGGGCAGTATGGCAGTAGAATTAAATTTATTAGTAAATTTCAGGAAGATTCTTGCTTTCCAGATGACAGATATCAATACTGACATTACTAAAAGAGTAAATTTCTAGAACCTACACAACAAACATAACATCAACAAACTTAAGCTTAGGCTAGAGTCACATTTTATAGTACAGATAGGCCAAGACTACCAAGTCATATTCAACCAATCACTGGGAACATTTTGTCATCACTTAAAAACTATCCTAGAAATACATCAACTAAAGAATATACCAGAAACTGACATATCTCAGGCTAGAGCCTTCATATGGCACTGTAATTTATACTTACCAAGTTAAAATTAAAATATCATTTTAATATGAATGTCCAAGTAGCTGGAAAGAACTTAGTAAACACTACACCAGCAGAAAGAAAAAGCTGCATGCCTATCTGAAAGTAAGAGGAATACCATAGGATTTTAAGAACAGTAAATATTTGTGCATCTTCTATGTGCAACACATGTTACTCTGCATTAGGTTTTAGAGCAGTGAATGAAAATACATTATTTGCCTTCATCGAGCATCTAGTCTAGTGAAGGAAACAAGTAACAAGTAAATAAAGCAAAAACACACATAAACTGAAGTACTGTGAAAAAACCTGAGTAGCCAGTATAGATAAAAGGTATAGCATGGAAGGCAGAGGTTGAAGATATGGGCAGAGTTAAGTTTGGATTTCTTCTGGCTGCTATAGAGGATGGGTAGAGGAGTAGAATTAAAGAAGCAAACGCCTCTCACTATGCAGAAGAGGAAATGTGTGTAGAGGCCAGTTAAATGATCTGCCCGAGAACCCAAAGTTTCTCAGTAGTACAAATGAGACTTGAATACAGATTGAGGACTACAAAAAAGATTCTGGGAACGTTTTCAAATCAAAATGGTGAGGTTACAAAAAACAGACTTAGGGCCAGGTGCAGTGGCTCACACCTGTAATCCCAGGACTTTGGGAGGCCAAGGCAGGCAGATCACGAGGTCAAGAGACGGAGACCATCTGGCCAACATGGTGAAACCCCATCTCTACTAAAAATGCAAAAATTAGCTTGGTGTGGTGGCGCACACCTGTAGTCCCAGCTACTCGGGAGGCTGAGGCAGGAGAATCGCTTGAACCCGGGAGGCAGAGGTTGCAGTGACCCGAGATCGTGCCACTGCACTCCAGCCTGGCAACAGAGTGAGACTCTGTCTCAAAAAAAACAAAAAAAGAAAAGAAAGAAAAAGAAAAGAAGAAAAAAAAAAACTTAAGAAAACTAAAATTAATTTGGTTATACCAGGAAATCAGTAAAATTGGTGATATTCTTCATAACAAATACTTAAATTAGAATATAGACATCAAATATAAACAGCTAGATTAAACGCAATACCTAAAAGAAACTGTTAGTTGAAGGCAATAAAGCTAACCTCCCCCAATATATTATTAAGAGTACATAAATAATACTAACTGCAATGTCACTGAAATGATCGTAGAATTATTTCCTTAGATTTTCATATGAGTTGACTAAGGTCAACATTAGCAAGAATTTGATTTTTAGCATGAAGGTTGATATACTTTTTTTCTCAAAATTTACCATATCAAGAAAGCTTTGTTACTAACCTTTTATTAGTGTTGGCTAATCTTATATTTGAGAAAAATTAGGCTCAAAGTGACTAACCAAATATTACAGTGTCAATTAATGACATATTGCCCTAAAATGCAAGTGTTTTTTACATTTTACTATGCAACCTCTCACACTGGCAGATTAAGTGAAACATGGTCAGTTACTAGCTCTGAGTCTTGCATTTTAAGAGAAATACTGATAAACGAATTATCCCCAAGGAAGGATAATCAAGCTGTAAAAGGTTCAAAACCCACATCATACGGAGTAAGACCAAGGAAACTAAAGCTTTAAGCTGAAGAAGCAAATCCTAATAGAGCAATACAACCAACAGGCCTACTAGGTATTACGACCCAGCCCCCACCCTACAAAAAAAAAGCCAGGGCCAGTTAAAAAAGAGATAGACTTCAGATCGGCAAAAGAAAGAATTTTCTTACAATGGATTCTGTCCAACAGAGGAATCAACTCATTAGGTAGTAAGCTACCACACTTCGGGAATTACTAATTAGTAATAAAAATCACTGGGGTCATAGTCACAGGGATGTCTAAGCTGAATTATAGCTGACCTTTTTCCTGTAAAGCCACTGACTCTCACTTGCCTAATTTATTTATCTGTTGCGATTTCAACGGCTCAAAAGAAGTATAAAATTTACTGGAAATCTCATTATTTCTCTTTTCTAAAATGATACTTTAAGTTCTAAGACATATGTGCACAATGTACAAGTTTGTTACATAGGTATACATGTGCCATGGTGGTTTGCTGCACCCATCAACCCGCCATCTACATTAGGTATTTCTCCTAATGTTATCCCTTGCCTAGTCCCTCACTCCCCGACAGGCCCTGGTGTGTGATGTTTCCCTCCGTGTGTCCATCTGTTTGCATTGTTCAGTTCCCACTTATGAGTGAGAATGTGAGTGGTTTTGTTTTCTGTTTCTGTGTTAGTTTGCTGAGAATGATCATTTCCAGCTTCATCCATGTTCCTGCAAAGGACATGAACTCATCCTTTTTTATGGCTGCATAGTATTCCACAGTGTATATGTGCCACATTTTCTTTATCCAATCTATCACTGATGGTCATTTGGGTTGGTTCCAAGTCTTTGCTACTATGAATACTGCTGCAGTAAACATACATGTGCATGTATCTTTATAGTAGAATGATTTATAATTTTTTGGGTATATACCCAGTAATGGGATTGCTGGGTCAAAAGCTATGTCTTGTCCTCGATCCTTGAGGCACTGCCACATCTTCCACAATGGTTGAACTGATTTACACTCCCACCAACAATGTAAAAGTGTTCCTATTTCTCCACATCCTCTCCAGCAAATCCTTCAAAAAAAAAATCAATGAATCTGGGAGCTGGTTTTTTTGAAAAGATTAACAAAATAGACTGCTAACCAGACTAACAAAGAAGAAAAGAGAGAATAATAAAATTGATACAATAAAAAATGATAAACAGGATATCACCACTGATCCCACAGAAATACAAACTGACATCAGAAAATACTACAAATACGTCTACGCAAATGAACTGGAAAATTTAGAAGAAATGGATAAATTCTTGGACACATATACCCTCCCAAGACTAAACCAGGAAGAAGTCGAATCCCTGAACAGACCAATAACAGTTCTGAAATTGAAGCAGTAATTAATACCCTACCGACCAAAAAACGCCCAGGACCAGATGGATTGACAGCAGAATTCTACCAGAAGTACAAAGAGGAGCTGGTACCATTCCCTCTGAAACTATTTCAAACAGTAGAAAAAGAGGGACTCTTCCCTGACTATGAAGCCAGCATCATCTTGCTACCAAAACCTGGCAGAAACACAACAAAAAAAGAAAATTTCAGGCCAATATCCCTGATGAACATCCATGTAAAATCCTCAGCAAAATACTGGCAAACCAAATCCAGCAGCACATCAAAAAGCTTATCCACCACGATCAAGTCAGCTTCATCCCTGGGATACAAGGCTGGTTCAACATATGCAGATCAATAAACATAATCCATCACATAAACAGAACTAATGACCAAAATGACATGGTTATCTCAACAGATGCAGAAAAGGCCTTCAATAAAATTCAACACCCCTTCAGGCTAAAAACTCTCAATAAACTAGGCATTGACTAGTTATTTATGACAAACCCACAGCCAATATCACACTGAATGGGCAAAAGCTGGAAGCATTCCCTTTGAATACCAGCACAAGACAAGGATGCCCTCTCTCACCACTCCTATTCAACATGATATTGGAAGTTCTGGCCAGGGCAACCAGGCAAGAGAAAGAAATAAAGAGTATTCAAAGAGGAAGAGAGGAAGTCCAACTGTCTCTGTTCACAGACGATATGATTGTATATTTAGAAAACCCCATCGTCTCAGCCCAAAATCTCCTTAAGCTGATAAGTAACTTCAGCAGTCTCAGGATACAAAATCAATACGCAAAATTCACAAGCATTCCTATACACCAATAACAGACCAACAGCCAAATCATGAGTGAACTTCCATTCACGACTGCTGCAAAGAGAATAAAATGCCTAGGAATACAACTTACGAGGGATGTGAAGGCCCTCTTCAAGGAGAACTACACACCACTGCTCAAGGAAATAAGAGAGGACACAAACAAATGGAAAAACATTCTATGTTCATGAACAGAAAGAATCAACATCGTGAAAATGGCCATACTGCCCAAAGTATAGATTTGATGCTATCTGATCAAGCTACTGTTGACTTTCTTCACAGAATCAGAAAAACTACTTTAAATTTCACACGAAACCAAAAGCTCGTATAGTCAAGACAACCCTAAGCAAAAAGAATAAAGCTGGAAGCATTCCCCGACCTGACTTCAAACTACTACAAGGCTACAGCAACCAAAACAGCATGGTACTGGTACCAAAACAGAGATATAGACCAATGGAACAGAACAGAGGCCTCAGAAATAACGCCACACACCTAAAACCATCTGATTTTTCACAAACCTGACAAAAACAAGCAATGGGGAAAGGATTCCCTATTTAATAAATGGTGTTGGGAAAACTGGCTAGCCATATGCAGAAAACTGAAACTGGACCTATACCTTATACAAAAATTAATTCAAGATGGATTAAAGACTTAAGCGTAAGACCTAAAACGATAAAAACCCAAGAAGAAAACCTAGGCATTACCATTCATAGGCATAGGCAAAGACTTCATGACTAAAACACCAAAAGCAAAGGCAACAAAAATCCAAAATTGACAAATGGAACCTAATTAAACTAAAGAGCTTCTGCACAGCAAAAGAAACTATCATCACAGTGAAGTTCTCCCACCCTACAGAATGGGAGAATATTTTTGCAATCTATCCATCTGACAAAGGGCTAAAATCCACAATCTACAAGGAATTTAAACAAATTTACAAGAAAAAAACAACCCCATCAAAAAGTGGACAAAGAATATGAACAGACACTTCTCAAAAGAAGACATTTATGCGGTCAACAAACATACAAAAAAAAAAAAGCTCATACTCACTGGTCATTAGACAAATGCAAATCAAAGCCACAATGAGATATCATCTCACACCAGTTAGAATGGCGACTATTTCTCTTTTTTTAGGAAGTGATTTTATTTGACAAAATTCAATAGCCCTTTATGCTAAAAACTCTCAATAAACTAGGTATTGATGAAATCTATCTCAAAATAATAAAAGCTATTTATGACAAACCCACAGCCAGTATCATATTGAATGAGCAAAAACTGGAAGCACTGCCTTTGAAATCTGGCACTAGACAAGGATGCCCTCTCTCACCGCTCCTATTCAATATAGTATTGGAAGTTCTAGCCAGAGCAATCAGGCAAGAAAAAGAAATAAAGGGTATTCAATTAGGAAAGGAGGAAGTCAAACTGTCTCTATTTGCAGATGACATGATTGTATATTAAGAAGAACCTATTGTCTCAGCCCAAAATCTCCTTAAACCGATAGGCAATTTCAGCAAAGTCTCAGGATACAAAATCAATGTGCAAAAATCACAAGCATTCCTATACACTAATAACAGACTTAAAGAAAGCCAAATCAAGAATGAACTCCCATTCACAATTGCTACAAAGAGAATAAAATACCTAGGAATACAACTAACAAAGGATGTAAAGGACCTCTTTAAGGAGAACTACAAACCACTGCTCAACAAAATAAGAGAGGACACAAACAGATGGAGAAACATTCCATGCTCATGGTGAGGAAGAATCAACATTGTGAAAATGGCCTTACTGCCCAAAGTAATTTATAGATTCAATGCTATTCCCATCAAGCTACCAATGACCTTCTTCGCAGAACTGGAAAAAACCACCTTAAACTTCATATGGAATCAAAAGAGAGCCTGCATAGCCAAGTCAATCATAAGCAAAAAGAAGAAAGCTGGAGGCATCATGCTACTTGACTTCAAACTATACTACAAGGCTACAGTAATCAAAACAGCATGGTACTGGTACCAAAACAGAGATATAGACCAATGGAACAGAACAGAGGCCTCAGAAATAATGACACACATCTACAACCGTCTGATCTTTGACAAACCTGACAAAAACAAGCAATGGGGAAAGGATTCCCTGTTTATTAAGTAGTGTTGGGAAAACTGGCTAACCATGTGCAGAAAGCAGAAACTGGACCCCTTCCTGACACCTTACACTAAAATTAACTCCAGATGGATTAAAGTCTTAAACATAAGACCTAACATCATAAACACTTTAGAAGAAAACCGAGGCAAAACCATTCAGGACATAGGCATAGGCAAGGACTTCATTACTAAAACACCAAAAGCATTTGCAACAAAAGCCAAAATAGACAAATGGGATCTAATTAAACTCCAGAGCTTCTGTACAGCAAAAGAAACAATCATGAGAGTGAACCAGCAACCAACAGAGTGGGAAAAAATTTTTGCCATCTACCCATTTGACAAAGGACTTATATCCAAAATCTACAAAGAACTAAAACAGATTTACAAGAAAAAAACAACCCCATTCAAAAGTGGGCAAAGGATATGAACAGACACTTTACAAAAGAAGACATATATGAGGCCAACAAACATACAAAAAAATGCTGATCATCACTGGTCATTAGAGAAATACAAATCAAAACTACACTGAGATAACCATCTCACGCCAGTTAGAATGGCAATCATTAAAGAATCTGGAGACAACAGATGCTGGAGGGGATGTGGAGAAATAGGAACACTCTTACACTGTTGGTGGGAGTGTAAATTAGTTCAACCATTGTGGAAGACAGTGTGGCAATTCCTCAAGGACCTAGAAATAGAAATTCCATTTGACCCAGCAATCCCATTACCGGGTATATATCCAAAGGATTGTAAATCATTCTATTATAAGGACATATGCACACGAATGTTCACTGCGGCACTGTTTACAATAGCAAAGACTTGGAACCAACCCAAATGCCCATCAATGATAGACTGGACAAGGAAAATGTGGCACATATACACCATGGAATACTATGCAGCCATAAAAAACGATGAGTTTGCATCCTTTGTAGGGACATGGATGAACCTGGAAACCATCATTCTCAGCAAACTGACACAAGAACAGAAAATCAAATACCACATGTTCTCACTGATAGGTGGGTGTTGAAAAATGAGAATACATGGACACAGGAAGGGGAGCACCACACACTGAGGTCTGTGGTGGGGGGGACTCAGGGAGGGACAGTGGGAGGTAGGGAGTTGGAGAGGTATAATACAGGGAGAAATGCCAGATATAGGTGACAGGGGGATGGAGGCAGCGAACCACATTGCCATGTATGTACCTATGCAACAATCCTGCATGTTCTTTACTTGTACCCCAGAACCTAAAATGCAATAAAACATATATATATATTATATATATATAATATATATATAATATATATATAGTGATTTTATATTCTATTTCATATCTGTGTTAGTCCCCCACTTTCATGTTACATTGATAACTAAAACTCATATATTGCCTACTCAAAGTGCCACGTACTGTTCTAAGCACTTAATATTTACTTTCTTATTGATCCTAAAAGTTCTATGGGGTAGGTACTCTTATTACTTCCATCTCATAGATGAGAAAACCAAAGCACAGAGATGGTAAGTAAATTGCCCAAGGACATGCAGCTAGATCCTAGGAAATCCAGCTCTGGAATCAGTGCTTTCAACCACTTTGTACTCTAGCATACTGCTGTACACCTGCGCTATTCTCACCCCAGTGTGAGAAGCAACACAGGAAAAGTTAGAAAAGGTTTCTAAATTGCATCCCACTCTAAGACTTCATTATTTTACAAAGTAAAATAAGTTAACAAATGCAAACACTGCTTACTAATTTCAGTATTTCAGTATCATGCCCTGCATTTGAGTGTTAATACATTTAGAATGAAATTATGAATCCATAGCATTTTGCATACCTATCAACATGTACTTACTATGTGCCAGTACTTAATATTTGCCAGTACTTACTATGTGCCAAGCACTATTCCAGGCACTAGGGATATCGCAATGAAGCAAACAGAAATCCCTGCCCTCATAAGGCATATATTCAAGTTAGAAGGCACAATATATTAAGTAAAATATACAGTAAAACAGAGACAGAACAGCAAGTTCAAATGCATCACAGTCAGCATGTACTTGACAAGTCTGAGGAACAAGGAAACCAATAAAAAGAAATGAGATGAGACAGAAGACAAGGTCAAAGAAAAAATCTAAGATAGGAAACCACTGAAAGTTTTGAGCACAAGAAAAGACATAATCTGACCTATGTTTAAGAGGAACTCTCAGCCAGGTGCGGTGGCTCACACCTGTAATCCCAGCACTTTGGGAGGCTGAGGCAGGTGGATCATGAAGTCAAGAGTTCAAGACCAGCCTGGTCAAGATGGTGAAATCTCGTCTCTATTAAAAATACAAAAATTACCCGGGCATGGTGGTGGGTGCCTGTAATCCCAGCTACTTGGAAGGCTGAGGCAGAGAATTGCTTGAACCTGGGAGGCAGAGGTTGCAGTGAGCTGAAATCGCACCACTGCACTCCAGCCTGGGCTACAGAGACTCTGTCTCAAAAAAAAAAAAATAAGGAAATCTGGAACTCTCTGGCTGCTCTGCTGCCAACAAGCCAGGGACAATGTGTTCTCTCATGTTTTATTTTACACTTTCTGTAGTACATAGAATGGCTAAAATGAGTGGTAGAGTCTGAGAGAGGATAAGAAAAAACATATACAGCTATTCAGATCCCACATTTAATCTTACTATATAAGAAATACCAAATACCACATTAAATAAGAGCTCATGCACTCCTATTAAGATAGCCCTGAAACTGGGAAACTTAAGATAGTTCAATAAGTATAAACAAATTCTAAAATCAAAAAGCTAAAGCACTCTCACTTGGCAAGGCTGAAATACAGTAAGAATGTTCAGTCTGAGAAAAATATGTATATTAGTCTTTTAAATAAGAGGTTAAAATACTTGAATGCAACTCTTACATGACCTAAGACCTCATCCCTGTCAAAGACTAAGCTGACATTTGCATAGGAAAAGAAAATCAACAGCAGGTCAGTAAAAAAACCAGAATAGCACAAATTTCCACAAATGGGTTTAGAATTCTAAATCACAAGTTTGGTCAAATAGTTATTTAGATGTAAAAACTACTTTACCATAATTTAAGATAAGATTAAAAAAAATAAAAACAAAACCCAGCACTATAATTTGCTACCATCAGAGACAAAATTTGTGGAGTAACTTAAGATTCAAAGGACGGAACAAGATATTTCTTAAAAACAAGTCATTGATGATACAAAACAAGCCAAGGAACATATTCTCTTGAGGTTCCATAGCTTATTTTATCTCTGTGGTGGAAACATCATATAATGGTGGGCTGCTACCAAAACTCATCTCAACTATGAGTTCAGTGACATGATGTTGAAATCTATCATACAGGTAGTATTTATATCATAGAACCAGCAAATGCTATAAATCAGGACTTGATTTATTGTTTTCTTGACTGCCTAGATTTAGAAAAGTAATAGGGAAAATGTTAATAATGCAGACTAAACTTAAAAGCATGTCATTTTTGCTGTTGTTACATTGTAAATAGCACAAAAAATCAGATTATTTTTCCAGTATTTGAAAACTGCTCAAGTCACTGATCAATGAGTGAAGCACTAGCACGTTTTTATTGTTTCACTATCATCTTATTCTTTAATGAAAACAAATTACCAACTAACATTCATGCCAACGCTACGTTACTCCATCATATGCAACCACAGGTTCGTCACACATAGAAGCTTAACAAAAATCAGTAAAAGCATTTGTGAGAGTCCACTGGCTCTGTGAAATTTACAATAAAGAGTACTGGGTATTTGATTATTTGTAAATTATATAATCATCTTTTATACACTTTTATATGAGATTTACAATGAGCTTGTGTGTGAATGTGTATATGTGTGCGTACACACACACATCTTTTTTCATAGAAGTAGTTATTAACATACACCACTAGCTAGATTACCATTATTCATCAAAAGTTCCCTTATAATGTGTGTACTTTTCTTCAATAAAAACGTTTTTTATGAAGTCACTGTTCATTTGTATAATCAATCAATAGCTCTCAGAAAAACATGTCAATCCAGTTTGCAACATCTCTCCATATCAGATATCCCTAGATATAACAAGTGACCATTTATCATGAGAAGGCTTCCCTTCTCATGATAAATGGTCACTTGTTATGTATAATTCAATGAAATAAAGTCGTTTAACAACTTTAAAATGAATTCAGAGAATATAATTTACCCTAACTTAATCTGAATTATACTGGGGTCTGTTGGGGGGGAACAGAGGAGGGATGGGGGGTGGGTAGGGAGGTTGGGGAGGGATAACCTGGGGAGAAATGCCAGATATAGGTGACAGGGGGATGGAGGCAGCAAACCACATTGCCATGTATGTACCTATGCAACAATCCTGCATGTTCTGCTCATGTACCTCAGAACCTAAAGTACAATAAAATATATATAAAATAAATAAATAAAATTAAAGTTAAAAGTATGTATAGCTTTAATCATGAGATCTTAATGGAAGCTGTGTTCATTTTACTGAGTTAATTAACCATAAAACTATAATCTTAACAATATTTGAAAATCAGAGTTTTATAAATTAAGGTTATAAAACAATAACATTTCTTCTACTACCTGATATTTTACTTTTAGATTATACTTCTTAAATTTAAAAAATCCTTTTGTTACTTCTACGTATGGTTCTATTTGACTCTGTTTAAATAGCAAAATAATAATAAATTCAATTTTCCCAAGTGCTATGTTCTGAATGTTTGTGTCCTTCCAAAATTCATGTTGATATCTAAGCCCCAATATGATGGTTATTAGGAGGCGGGGTTTTTGGAAGGTGATCAGGTCAATGAGGTTTCTGCCCTCATGAACAGAATTGGTGTGTTAATAAAAGATGCCCAGGGGAGCCTGTTAGACCCTTCCATCCTGTGAGGACACATAAGAAGTTGCAACCTAGAAGGAACAGATCCTCAGCAGATATCAAATCTGCTAATGGCTTGATCTTAGACTTTACAGCCTCCAAAACTGTGAGAAATAAAATTTCTATTACTTCTAAATTACCCAGTCTAAGTCACTTTATTATAGTAGGAAGAAGAGACCAGATGCATTGAAATAAAATAATAAAGCTTAAAAGTTTGTATTTCTAACACCTAAAAGTTTTACTGACACAAAATGTACACTCAGTAAAGATGTGTTCAATAAACAGAATGCTAACTAGCCTTACAGATGATCGTGGACCTCAGGGGGGAAACTGATAAAGCCTGAACAACAGATCACTATGCAAAGTGACTGTTACTTACTGAAAAATAGCATTTTAAGCTTGGACCTAACCTGAAGCCTGTCAGTAACTTAAAAGACATAATCACTCTCAGAAAAAAAATTGGTACTCTTAGAAGAAGACAGTAAGCATTTGCAAATAAGAGGCTGTATAGCACAATGACTAAAAACTCGGGTATTTCAATTAGACAAGGTTCAAATCCTAGTTCACCATCTATTTGCAGTTAAGACGTCAGTGTCTCAATTTCTTTACAGATGAAACAGGAAAAATAATGCTGAGCTCACAGGATTATGCAAGGATCAAATAAACCAATGAATGTAAAAAGCTTCAAAGAAGACTTTTTTGGTAGGAAGCTTCAAAAAGGATAAGTGTGCTCAAGGAAGACTAACATTTGCTACTACTGCTATTATTAGTTGTTCCATCATACAGTTCCCAACAACAAATTAAAAATCCAAAAATACACCAGAGACCTTAAGCAAGATATGTCTAACTTCTCTTATCCTCACTTTTTTAATATATATTTATGAAGTTCAGTACATAGTTAGAGTGCTGCAGAAGCTTTCAAAATTCTGACCCACGCACAAAGTAAAAATGCATTCTGGATCATAAGCTGGTGTACATAAACATATATGTCTACATGAATTAATTTCTATATATTTTTATAAATAAATTTTTATCAAAATAATACTGTACTTATGGTCAATAAACTCCGAATTTTCTATTCTATTCCGCTTCAATTTTAAAACTGGTTGCAACACACAAAACTGATCTTAAGAAAAACAAATACAACAAACACAGGGGACTCCCATACCTCTTCTGAGGGTGCTTCCAAACAATGCTAATTTTCCCTTTTTCTTTCTTTCTTTCTTTCTTTTTTTTTTTTTGAGACCGAGTCTCGCTCTGTTGCCCAGGCTAAACTGCAGTGGCATGATCTCGGCTCACTGCAATCTCTGCGTCTCAGGTTCAAGTGATTCTCATGCCTCAGCCTCCCAAGTAGCTGGGATTACGTGCCACCACACCCAGCTAATTTTTGTGTTTTTAGTAGAGACGGGGTTTCACTATGTTGCCCAGGCTGGTCTTGAACTCCTGGGCTCAAGCGATTCATCTGCTTTAGCCTCCCAAAGTGCTGGGATTATAGGTGTGAGCCACTGCCCCCCAGCCCCAACATTCATTTTCACATCAGCTTTTAGCAGAAGTAGATAACTATTAGTTTCACCTAAGCTGCCTCAAATCCTATCACAGCCTTCAATGAGTTTTATAAACTTCAGTATCCTAATGAATATTTGCGTAGTTAGGAAAACCATAACTAAGTCAAATATACTTTTCAAAGGCTAATAAAGTTTCTATGAGTTTGTTTTTAAAAATTGTAGTCCCGTTTCCCGAAGTGGACTCAGAAAATATATTTTATCTCCAAACAACTGTGGAGTTATTTTCTCTTCTTACATAAAAGGCTTACTTGCTAGTGACATTCTGAGTACTTACATGCCAACGAAAGAATAACTAGGATTGAGATCCAAGATGGCCGAATACGAACAGCTCTGGAGTGCAGTTTCCAGCAAGAAGAACACAGAGGGTGAGTGATCACCACATTTCCAAACAAGTTTTTACTGCCCACAGACTAGGAGATTCCTGGGCTGAAAAACACCACGAGTTTCCAGCATGGCTGTTTCAGCCAGCGCTGCGGGTCTCCACACAAAAACTCACACAAATCCGGGCGGCCATTTCAACAGGTGCCCAGAATGCCTGGGATACAGAGCCACCCATTCAACTGAAAAAAAAAGGGGGGGGGGCTGAAACAGGGAGCCAGGAGATCTGGCTTAGTGGGGCCAACCCCCACAAAAACCAGCAATCTGAAACACTCTGGATTGAGAGTTTTGCAGCAAGCACAGCTGGACCCAGGACGGTCCAGCTCGGTGGGGGAAAGGGCGTCACCCATTACCGAGGCAGTCCACCAGTCCACCACTACCAAGGCAGTCCGCCATTACCAAGGCAATCTGCCTTTTACTGAGGCAGTCTGCCATTACCGAGGCAGTCCTCCATTACTGAGGCAGACCATCATTATTGAGGCAGACCACCATTACCAAGGCAGTTCCAACTGTACCTTTGTAAACAAAACCTCAAGGAAGTTCACACAGCAGCTGGGAAGAGCCCAAAGCAGCTCAGTAACAACTCTGCTGGCAGACTGTGACCAGACTATCTCCTTGCTGGGCAGGGTATCTCTGTAAAAAGGCAGCACATCAGGAATTTATAAATAAAGCCCCAACTTCCCAGGACAGAGCACCTGGGAAAAAAGGTGGTTATGAGTTCCACTGCTGCAGACATAAATGTACCTTCCCAGCAGCTCTGAACGAACAACAGAGCTCCCAGCTCAGCACTTGAGCTCGTATAAGGGACAGACTGTCTCCTCAAGCAGCTCCCTGACCTCTGTTGTCCAAAGAGACATCTCATCAAGGAGAGCTCAGGCTGACATCTGGCAGGTATCCTTCTGGTACAAAGATAACAGAAGAAGAAACCAGCAGCAACCCTTACTGTTCTGCAGCTGCCGCAGGTGACCTCAGGCAAGCAGAGTGTGGAGTGGACCTCTAGCAGTCCTACAGCAGAGGGTCCAGACTGTTAGAAGGAAAACTAAAAAACAGGAAGAAATAACTTCAATATCAACAAAAAGGACATCCACTCAGAGACTGCACCCAAAAGTCACCAACTACAAAGACCACAGGTAGATAAATCAACAAAGATGGGAAGAAACCAGTGCAAAAAGGATGAAAACACCAAAAACCAGAACAACTCTCCTCCTCCAAGGGATCACAAGCCCTTATCAGCAAGGGAACAAAGCTGGATGGAGAATGAGTTTGAGGAACTGACAGAAACAGGCTTCAGAAGGTAGGTAATAACAAACTTCTCTGAGCTAAAAGAACATGTTCTAACCCAATGCAAAGAAACTAAGAACCTTGAAAAAAGGTTAGATGAAATGCTAATGAGAATAAACAGCTTAGAGAATATAAATGACTTGATGGAGCTGAAAAACACAAGAGAACTTCGTGAAGCATACAAAACTTTCAATAGCCAAATCAACCAAGAATAAGAAAGGATATCAGAGATTGAAGATCAACTCAATGAAATAAAACGAGAAGGCAAAATTAGAGAAAAAAGAGTGAAAAATGAACAAAGCCTCCAAGTAATATGGGATTATATGAAAAGACCCAATCTATGTTTGACAGGTGTACCTGAATGTGATGAAGAGAATGAATCCAAGCTGGAAAACACTCTTCAGGATATTACCCAGAAGAACTTCCCCAACCTAGCAAGGCAGGCCAATATTCAAGTCCAAGAAATACAGAGACCACCACAAAGATATTCCTTAAAAAGAGCAACCCTAAGGCATATAATTGTCAGATTCACCAGGGATGAAATGAAGGAAAAAATGCTAAGGACAGCCAGAGAGAAACATCGGGTTACCCACAAAGGGAAGCGCCTTGGACTCACAGCAGACCTCTTGTTAGAAACTCTACAAGCCAGAAGAGTGGGGGCCAATATTCAACATCCTTAAAGAAAAGAACTTTCGCCAGGCGCGGTGGCTCACGCCTGTAATCCCAGCACTTTGGGAGGCCGAGGCGGGTGGATCACGAGGTCAAGAGATCGAGACCATCCTGGTCAACATGGTGAAACCCCGTCTCTACTAAAAATACAAAAAAAAAAAATTAGCTGGGCATGGTGGCACGTGCCTGTAGTCCCAGCTACTCAGGAGGCTGAGGCAGGAGAATTGC
>PVKV010019638.1:0-41750 GCA_004027835.1 Alouatta palliata | reverse complement strand
TGTCCTTATAGTAGAATGATTTATAATCCTTTGGATATATACCCAGTAATGGGATTGCTGGGTCAAATGGAATTTCTATTTCTAGGTCCTTGAGGAATCGCCACACTGTCTTCCACAATGGTTGAACTAATTTACACTCCCACCAACAGTGTAAGAGTGTTCCTATTTCTCCACATCCCCTCCAGCATCTGTTGTCCCCTTTTAAGGAAACCCTAACAGGACAGATCCCAGCGTTAGGAAAGAAAATAGAATATGTATGTGCTTTGAGTGGAACAGATTAGAGTAGGTGGTTTAATTACAGAAAGTGGTCAGGGAAGACTGTCATTGAAGCATAAAGGAAGAGAAGGAGGCAGCCAGGGATAAACTGAGGGATGATTCTAAAGTGAAGAGGAGAACATGGCCAGTGGATTGTTTATCTACAGCAAGTACTTTTCAACCAATAAACCAGCAAATGTCATTAGTGACTCACTTGTAGCAGAAACACTACCAACAAAATCTATGAATTATGATCATGGAGCTGAGAACTAAGCTGGATCAAGTTTCTGCCTATAGGTATGACTCTCCTTAAAGTGTTAATTCTCTAGTTTGTATAAGATTATATAGGTTTTCAGTGATTATATATAAGATTTCTCCTTCTGAACTCACTCAACAATCAAAATTATTTCTTTTCTTTTTTTTTTTTTTTAGTAATAGCATTTATTGAGTATTTTTAAGTCAAGTGCAGCTGTTACTGCTTTGTAACTGAGCCACTTATGTATTTCTTAGTAAAATCCTACCCAGAAAAAAGAAAAAAAAAAGCTTAAAACAATAACAATCGCTAACTGTGCTCATAAATCAGGGGGTTGAGTGGGCTCAGAGTTTCTCATGTAGTTGCACCCAGGCTGTGGCTGGAGCATGGACTGGTCCATCTCGAAAGATTTTCTATCTGTCTATCTCTCTCTCTCTGTCTCTAACACTCAGAAATCTTACCAAATTCTTGGTATTCACCATGTAGTTTTTAGTATTAGTAAATTTCTTTTTAACAAAATAACTTTTATTTTAGGATCAGGAGTACATGTATAATTTTGTTATGTAGGCAAACTGATGTCACAAGGGTTTGTTGTACAGATTATTTCATCACCCAGGTACTACACCTAGTACCCATTAGTCTTTTTTTTCTGATACTCTCCCCTCCTCCCAACCTCCACCTTTAAGTAGGCTCCAATGTCTGTTGTTCCCCTCCTTGTGTTCATGTGTTCTTATCATTTAGCTCCCACTTAAAGTGAGAATATGCAGTATCTGGTTTTCTGTTTCTGTGTTAGTTTGCTAAAGATAGTGGCCTCCAGCTGTATCCATGTTCCTGCAAAGGACATGATCTTACTCTTTCTTTATAGCTGGATCGTATCCCATGGTATATATATACATTTTATTTATCCAGTCTACCATTGAAGGGCATTTAGGTTGATTTCATGTCTTTATCGTGAACAGTGCTGCAATGAACGTGTGGATGCATGTGTCTTCATGGTAGGATGATTTATATTACTCTGGGTATGTAGTCAGTAATGGAATTGTTCAAATGGTAATTTTGTTTTTAGAACTTAGAGAAATAACGACACTGCTTTCCACAATGGATGAACTAATTTACATTCCCACCAACAGTGTATAAGTGTTCTCTTTTCTCCAGAGCCCCACCAGCACCTGTTATTATTTGACTTTTTAATAATAGCCACTCTGACTGGTATGAGATGGTATCTTATTGTGGTTTTGATGTGTATTTCTCTAATGATCAGTGATATTTAGTTTTCTTGCTATGCTTGTTGGCCACATATATGTCTTCTTTTTGAAAAGTGTCTGTTCATGTTCTTAGCCCACTTTTTAATCAGTGTTCAATTTTTGCTCATAAATTTAAGTTCCTTATAGATTCTGGATACTAGGGATTTGTTAGATGCATAGTTTGCAAATATTTTCTCCCATTTTGTGGGTTGTATGTTTACTCTGTTGATAGTTTCATTTACTGTGCAGAAGCTCCTAAGTTTAATTAGATCCCATTGGTCAATTTTGGCTTTGTTGTAATTGCTCTTCGTGCCTTCATAATAAAATCTTTGTCTGTTGATATGTTAAGAATGCTATTGCCTAGGATAACTTCCAAGGTTTTTATAGTTTGGGTTTTTATATTTAAATCTTTAATCCATCTTGAGTTGATTTCTATTCATGGTTTAATGAAGGGGTCCAGTTTCAATCTTTTGCCTATGTTTAGCCCGTTATTCCATCACCATTTATTGAAAGGGAATCCTTTCTCCATTGATTGTTTCGGTTAGCTTTGTCAAAGATCTGATGTGTGTAAACACATAGCCCCATTTCTGAGCTCTCTATTCTGTGCCATTGATCTGGGTGTCTGCTTTCGTACCCTGCTGTTTGGGTTACCGTAGCCCTGTGGTAACGTTTGAAACCTGGCAGTATGATGCCTCTAACTTTGATCTGTTTGCTTTGGATTGCCTTGGTTACTCAGACTCGTCTTCGCTCCACATGAATTTAAAAATAGTTTTCCTTTGTTCTGTGAGGAATGTTATCGGTAGTTTGATGGAAATAGCATTGAATCTATAAAATACATTGGGCAGTATGACCATTTTAGCAATGCTGATTTTTTTCTTCTCTGTGAGCATATATTGTTTTTTTCATTTATGTCATCTCTGGTTTCTTTGAGCAGTGTAATTCTCTTTGTAGAGATCTTTTACCTCCCTGGTTAGCTATATTCCTAGCTAATTCATTCTTTTAATGGCAATTGTGATGGAATTATGTTCCTGACTTGCTATTGGCTTGGCTGCTCTTGGTTTATAGGAATGCTGGTTATTTTTATACATTAATTTGTATCCCCACATTTTTCTGTATTTGTTTATTAGCTTAAGGAGATTTTGAGCCGAAACTATAAAGTTATCTAGATGTGGAATCAGGTCACCTGAAAACAGAAAATTTGACTTGCTCTTTTTATTTGGATGCCCTTTATTTCTTTCAATTTCCTGACTGATCTGGCCAGAATTTCCAATACTATGTTGAATAGGAGTGGTGACAGAGGGCATCCTGTCTTGTGCTGGTTTTCAAGGAGAATGCTTCTAGACTTCGCTCATTCAGTATAATGCTAACTATAGATTTGCCATAGATGGCTCTTATTTTTTGGTATGTTTCTTCAATACCTCATTTTTTGAGAATTTTCACCATGAAGGGATGCTGAATTTTATCAAAAGGCTTTTCTTCTTCCACCGAAATAATCATGTGAATTTTGTCTTTAGCTCTGTTTATGTGATCAATCACATTTGTTGATTTTTGTATGCTGACCCATCCTTGCATCCCAATCATAAAGCCTACTTGATTGTGGTGGTTTAGCCTTTTGATGTGCTGCTGGATTTGGTTTACTCCAATAGCAATGGTGGTGTGGTAGTTGCAGGGACAGGTAAATTCATGCTGCTAGCTGCAGCACAGCAGGGTGCACATGAACACATGTGCTGGCAGAGAAGGGGAGGCAAGGTCCACCCATTCACACACATGCCAGCAATGTGGGTTTGGCCATGGGAAAGTACGTGTAGGCAAAGCAGTATTGGGGATGATGCAGTGGAGAGAGGGTATGGACAGACTGGTGTATGTCTGCAGTGGCCACTCTGCTGGAGCTCTCTGAGGCTGGGCATGGTCCATCAGTGCAGAAGCTATAATGGAGGCTCCCAGGATATACCCACCCTGAGCTCCTGAGGCTGCACTGCAAGCAGCCATGGCCAAAATGGGGCCCAGAAGAGGCCAGCAGACTGAGGGGTGCTTAGGTCAGACTGGCACAGTCTCATGGGCAAGATCACCTTGCAGAGTTCACGTTCAACAGTTCCCCTAGGGCTAAAGTATCCTATGGGACAAATTGAGCCTAGAGGGATTGGCGTTCCTGTCTGGGTTACACTACACATGCTCCCACACCAAACCCTCTGTGCTCCACTCTGGCTAGAGTTCTGCCCCTACCACTTCTCTAAGCTGCTCTGTCTGCCAACTCAAGTGTCTATGTTGGTCGTGGAGTCTTCTCCTACTGAGATTCCAGAAGTTCATAGTGAAAGCAAGTTGCTGTTTGTCTGTTAAACTGACTCCTTACCCAAGAAACACTGGGGGCCAGGAATGAGTCCTGGTGTGCAGTAGCCCCATTCAGGATTTCCCGCTTCCTCTCCCTGTCTTGCCTCTGTCCACTGTCAATGACTTCCCTCTGAAGATCTGCTCAGAGAGGGCCAGTCTTCCTGATGTCCTGGTCCTCGGATAGCAGGTGTTCCTTCTGGCTGCATCTGGTTGATCATCTTGTCCCCTGTGCTGAATATTGGTAATCCTCTTTAGGTCATGAACTTATTAGTCTCTACTGTGCCTAGCCCAGTGCTAACATTTCCAAATTAATCTTACATTGTAAATGCGTTTGACATATGAAATTTCTGGAATGCAGACATGTGTTCACTTTGTTCATGTGTATTCCTGGACTAATTATCACACCAAACACTTTATAAGTTTTCAATTGTGGTCTAATGATGGTCTAATACATCTTCATATTGTGATCTCACTACAATCATTTGAGGCAAGATAAATCAACAAAGGCAGGGCAGCTTAGAGAAGTTAAGTGATTTGCCAAGGTCATATTGTTAGTATTCCTTCTACAGTGTGTTGCCCCATTTAGGGCTACCGTTCAGAGGGGCAGAAACTGCAGAGTGCTATGGAAGACAATATCCTTGAATTATACATGCTATACTGTCCTCTTTTGACTAATATCAAGGATGTTTGCTCAGTAATTGTAAGAGATAAGTAAGTGCGCACTTACTATGTGCCAGTACTGTGTCAAATCATCCTTGCCTTGTCTGAGTTGTCTTTTACAATACTTCTATGAGAGTAGGTATAGTATTATTACTGTTTACAAGATAGGAGTTGAGAAGATTGTCCAAGGACGCAGTTAGAAAGTGAGAGTCAGGATTCAAACTCAGGTTCATCTGTCTCCCAGGTTATTCACATAACCATTGCCTGGTGAGCTTTTCCTACCAAAGCTATTTCCTAGTCCTAGAGGTAGCAAGTTCCAAGTTATGTGGTGGATGGAAAAGAGAGGGCCTCTGAGTCCATGACTTAAGGTAGTGATTTCACAGTAAGCTAAGTGCTGAAGACAGAGATGCAGACTAGATTAACTGCAGCAATGTGGGATCATTTTCTCTAAATTTTAATTCCAGATCTTTGTTTTCTGTACCTCTGCTCTCCATCTCCCCCATTCATTTCCTCCCAAATATGGCTTCCAGAAAAATGCTTTCTGTTTTTAATGGATTCTTTTAATGGCTTCCCCTTTACTCTCTGTGTTTTTTTTTTTTTTTTTGTATTTGTTTGTATAGAAGTATCATGTTTTCTTTTCCATCTGCTATTTTTATCTGTCTGTTTTAAAATTTAATCTCTATTAACCATTATTCTGTAGTTAGATACCTGGGTATTTTACTTTTTTGGCTCATGGGGATATTCTAGACAGAACTCAGAAATAAAGTGAATCATTTATCTTCTACACTTATTAATCACTTTGTGTTATTAAAATATATAGCTATATAATAACATTAGGAAACTTATTTTGCATATGTAACCCAGTGTCCTTCTTCAGCAATTAATATTGTAAAGTCTTGTAGGAGGAAGATCTCTGACAATGTTTGTATTTATTACCAAAGAACTTTTCTACTTCAATAAACAGTGTGATTCTAGACAAGTATGTTTCTAAACATGAAATCTGTAATCCATCATATTGTTTTGGCTCATGTTTAATGTCTGTGTTAGAGACAAATGAAAACTCCTTTTAGTCATAATATAATCTGTATCTGTGAGAAAGTATATGATGATAATGCCCATTGTTCATGGAGCATATTTATTACTTTCTGTGTGCCAGGATGTGTAAGATACTCTGCATGAACCTTCTGTTTGGACTTCCATTTTAGACTTACAGAGGTTCTGTTCTTCAAGGTCATATAAGTTATTCAGATTTATATCTCAGAATTTGACCACTTATCCACTTTGCTATATAAGCCTACATAGATCTTTAAAATATGTTTGGCAAATATTATATATAGAAATATTTAACTGAGAAAAGTTGACAAAAGTCCTTGCTTTAATAGAGTAAGTTTTGTTAAAAAAAAAAAAAGAGAGAGAGAGAGAGAGAGAAGGAAAAAAAAATGAAGAGATACATATTTCATGTGCCTTGATCACTTAGATTTATAATATTGTGGAAGAAATGGAAAAATTCTTTCCTTTCACTAGGTCTCAGTTTCTTTATCCATAAAATGAGAAATTTACGTGCTGAGGATTCTTAGTTTCTGCCCTCAACTCAAACCACACTTATCCTATCTTTTTTTTTTTTTTTTTTTTTGAGAGACAGGATATCACTCTATTACCCAGGCTGCAATCTAATGACACACTCGTACCTAGCTACAGATTTCCCTCCCAGTCTCAAGCAAACCTCCAGCCTCTCAAGTAGCTGGAACTTCTCGTGTGTATCACTATGCCCAGATGATTAAAAAAATAAATTTGTAGAGTCAGGGGGTCTCACTTTGTTGCTCAGGCTGGTCTCAAAACTCCTAGGCTCAAGCCATCCTCCTGCCTTAGCCTCTCAAAGTGTTAAGATTACAAGTGGCAGCCACTGCACAAGGCCCATGCTACTCTTAATAAGTTGGTTCATTCTTTGGTTTTTCCCTTGAATTTCCATTTTAGTCTCTGATTCTTAATAGCCACAAATGCTACTGAGAGGGTTGCAAGGGGGCCAAGCTGCTACTATGCTTTGACACAGCCTAGAAGCTATCAGCAGAGTTCCTCATCTCTGCTGAACTAACCCTTCTCCCTCTACCTGTTCCAGGTGGCTGATAACCTACCACCTTGCTTGTGGGCTCTTTGCCATTCCCACAGATGGGCCCAAAATGACAGAGCCAGGAAACAGCCTAGGAAAATTAAATGCAGTCATTAGAAATTATTACTGACAGCTGTTCAGTGGTCACCATGAAATGAATTTGTCCACCCATCTAGATCCAGAATGGTAGGTCTATATAGATGAATCTTTATGCTAAGCTATATTGTAGAAATATTGTAGCTAATTTTTTCAGTTGCTTAAAAAAGAATTTAAGTGGTATTAGGACTAAAATGGAAATACCTTCTTGTGTGATATTCCTGCACACACACGAAGTGCCAGTATACAGTTCATGCAGCTCAAGCCACACTAAATTTGTTAATGAAACCCTATCATCACTTCATTCATCAATATATATGTTATTATGGGTCACCTACTCTGTGCCAGGCATCTTGCTAGGCTCTGAGAATATTGAAACTATGACTAAAGACTATTTTCCCTCAAAAAGCAAACATGATTTTTAGGTATACTGGCTTACTGGACTTCAGTGTATTTAACATAATTGTCACAAATATGTAGACTGCCAGAAAAATCTATTATTCTATCATTTTCAGACTGTATATAGATCAGTCCTCCTCAACTTTCTTGGCACCAGGGACTGGTTTCATGGAAGACAATTTTTCCACGGATGGGGTGGGAGGAGCCGGGGATGTTTTGGGATGATTCAAGTGCACTACATTTATCATTCAATTCTCATAAGAAATGCACAACCTGGATCCCTCACGTGTGTGATTCACAATAGGATTTGGGCTCCTACGAGCATCTGATGCCACCATGAAACTGACAGGAGGTGGAACTCAGCTTCGCTCACTCACACTCACCTGCCACGCACCTCCTGCTATGTGGCCTGGTTCCTAACAGGCCATGGACTGTGTGCTGTGTGGCCCAGAAGCTGGGGACCCCTAGTATAGATTTTTTTGGGGGAGTGACAGTTTCACTCTTGTTGCCCAGGCTGGAGTGCAATGGTGTAATCTCGGCTCACCACAACCTCCGCCATCTAGATTCAAGCAATTCTCCTGCATCAGCCTCCTGAGTAGCTGGGAATACAAGCATGTGCCATCATACCTGGCTAATTTTGTATTTTTAGTAGAGACTGGGTTTATCCGTGTTAGTCAGGCTGGTCTTGAACTCCTAACCTCAGGTGATCCACCTGTCTCGGTCTCCCAAAGGACTGGGATTACAGGTGTGAGCCATCACGCCCTATCCCGCTGGTGTAAGATTTAAAAATAAGGGTATAGTCTTAAATCATTCTTTTAGTAACCAATACATTTTGAAGTATATAAACATGGCTGGTTGGGAAAGAAAACTGAATAATGTTCCTATCCACAGGTGGAATTGGAAGAGAGAGAGGCAGTGTTGCTGACTTTGTGTTGTAACAGAGCTTGTTAATCTCTTCTTGTAACTTATTCAGAATAGAAGAGAACTGCACATATTACATTTCCTATGAAGTTTTGCCATTACTTGAGGTGTCTGCAGTAGATGTATTTATTTTCCTATTCAAATAGGACACAGACTCCCAGTGTCAATTTTGCTCTCATATCGATCAAACTGACTTCCGTTTTTCAGCAAACCAGTCTCCTTGAGTCACAAATAAGCAACTAGCTGAGGCGGGAAGAGTTTCTGCCTTGCCCAAGAAAGCTCTAAGAATCTGAAATCAGTTTGATTTTCTTGAAGGTGAAGTAAGAAATAGAGTCAACAAAAACCCTAGTTCATCCAGAATACTCTCCATCTGTGCCACATGCTCCAACATCCTGACTGATCAAGATCCTTTTTTTCTCTCTCTCAAAAGCATCCTTGCTTGGAAATAAGTTACACAGTCATGCAATTAACTTAGACATGACCAAACTTCTCTGCACTCCCCACCAATTCTAAATGGCCCAAAGAAAGTGGGGTAAAATAATACATTTCAGGAAGAGATTTAGCCAATAAAGATGACTGTATCATAACAGAAAATATCATGCTCTCTATGATTAAATTCTTCTGCTAACAAAGACATTTTCATATACTCTTAACCTTAATGTGATATCTGCCTTAATACTGTAGAGCGAGAGAGAGGTAGAGTTGATAATTAAAAATAAAATAAAACTAAAGCTCATTTGCACATTTAAGTGAATCTCCATGACCCAAAAAGACCTACTATGCTTTTAACAGGCATAGGTAAAAGTCATGTGTCTTTTAAGGGTCAAGTAGATAAAAATAATGGCAATACATTAAGCACTAGTTTCCAGCTTAGGAAAGGAGGTTGCCTTTCCAGGGCATCGGACTTCTAAATTTCTTTCTCAGAACAGGATCTGATCTGGAAAATACAGGCATGAATAAGACAAGGGAGCAATGACAACAAACTACCATGGGTAAAAATGGAAGTGGTCATGATCCTGTCACTAGGACAGAGACTTGTTTCCATGAGTTATAGCAACTGGGGAGGAAAGCGTCTGCAAATCTGAAGAGGAAGACACATCAAAACGATCAATCAGGGTTAACCCTGAGGAACAAATAATCACTTGGAGAAAGGAAAATGAAGGCAAATGGAGAGGAGAAGACTTTGCGAATATTGCAAGGTATAAGAAATTAAGAGAGATTTCTGGTTTCCAGTGTGGCATGTGGGAAGCTTGGAGGTTGTCAGTACTGTGGTTACAACCAAAAAACAGAAAAAAACGAACAAACTGAAAATCAACAACTCTTCTTATAATACATTCATTAGAAAATTGAGGTCACAGGGCAAAACACTGCCTCCAAAACTGAAAAGACAGGCAGATACAGAGAATCACAGCTTAATAGAGCAAAAGTCCAGGACCAGAAACCCACCACTGGATCCAGTACTCAGACAGAATAATTCAGCTATAATTGATGAACACCTGCTCAGTATAGACAAGTCTGAGATTTAAAAACTCCAGTGGTGGCTGGTCTGGTCTTAAGATGACCCCAATGCTTTTCTGAGTTTTACCTCTAGGAATCCCACCCAGTCCTCAGAGTGAAAATCAGAGAAAAATCGACTCCTCTTTCAGGCAGCCGGAGGGAAAAAGTAATCGTTTTGAAATATACCCACTGTATTTTGTTCTTGTTAACACATGCATGCCCTCAAGATAAACTATTTCACTGGAGCCTGACCACCTCAGATTTTACCAGGTCTCACTGACCTGAGGGAAAAGAAGTATCCCACTTGAAATTCTCCAATCTTCTACATAGACATAGAAAATACTCAGCTCTATTTCCCTCCAGCCTCCCATGTGGGCAACTCGAAATACTTAACTCCAATCCCTGCCAGCCTTACTGTCTTACTTGAATGGAGGGGCATTGGGAAGAGAACACCATAGTAGTTGTGAAGGTTACAACCAAGGGGCACAGGTTCACTAAACGATTGAGACCTAATCATATAACTACAAAATGCTTCTCTTCCTCCCACATCTTACCACTGCATCAGTATGGCTTTTATATGAAAGGATTACAACTCAAAGAACTGAGCAATGCAGAGAACATTTAAGAAGTCACTAGAAAGACAAAACAAAAACAAACAAAAAACCAAGGGAGACAAAAACAAGAACACCAGAGAAAAATATTTGCCTTTGAAACCTATAGCTGTAGCTTACAGTAAACTCAGCCAGATAAAGAGCTGAACGATGAGAACACACGGACCCAGGGAGGGGAACAACACACACTGGAGTCTGTCAGTGGGGTGTGGGGCAGGAGGGCATCAGGAGAAATATCCAATGCATGAGAGGCTTAATAGGTGATGGGTTGATAGGTGCAGAAAACCACCATGGCACACCTTTACCTGTGTAACAAACCTGCACATTCTGTACATGCATCCCAGAACTTAAAACTAAATAAAATAAAAAGGATTAAAAAAGACTTCACATAAGACTTATCTCGGTTCCTTTAACCCAGTACATCATCTTCAGCTTTCAACCAAGAATAACACAGCATACTAAGATATCAAAAATACACTTTGAAGAGGCCAAGCAAGCATTGGAACCAGACTCTATTATCGCAGAGATTTTGGAAATATAGATAGGAATTTAAAATAACTTTGATTAATATGCTAAAGAGTCTAATGAATAAAGTAGACAAACATAAGAACAGATGATTGATATAAGCAGAGAGGTAGGGACCCTAAGAAAGAATCAAAAGGAAATTCCATATATTAAAAGAGCATTGTAAGCAGTAATTAAAAGTGCCTTTGATGGACACATTCAGAGACTACACATGACTGAGGAAAGAACTAGTGAGCTTGCAGATACGGTAATAGCAACTTTCAAAACTGAAATGCAAAGAGAAATAAGAATAGGAGAGATACAACAGAATATTCAAGAACTCTAAAAATCACAACAGGTATAATATTTCTGCAGTGAGAAAACCAAAGAAAGAAAGAAAGAAAGAAGAATTTGTTAAAGTAATAATGACTGAAATTTTTCTAAAATTTATGACAGACATCAAACTACAGATCCAGGAAGCTCACAGAACACCAAGTAGGATAAATAACAATGAATACAGGCCTAAGCATACCAAATCAACCTGCAGAAAAATTATAACAAGAGAAAATCTTGAAAGAAAACAGAATGAGAGGTGGCAGGAGCCACCTTTTTAAATGCAAACCAAGATAAATATTCCATTGGCCTTCTCTTCAGAACCTATACAAGCAACAAGAGAGTACAGTGAAATATTTAAAGTTTTAAAAGTAAACAAGAAAAAAATTAAAATAACTTAGAATTTTATAAGATTCTTATAGTGAATGTAGTTTTCAGAAATAAAGGAGAAACATTTGTACGCAAAAATGGTAGAATCTATCACCAATAGGTGTGCCTTGCAAGAGATGTTAAAATAACTTATTATTCTATTATTACTGATACATTACCCATGTCTCATTTCTTTGTGGTGAGAACATTCAAAGGCCTCTCTTCTATGTTGTATAGTAATATATGATATGTTTCTGTTAACCACTGTCTCCCTACTATGCAATAAAATACCAGAACTTACTCCTTTTAGTTGTCACTTTGTACATTTTGGCCAACCTCTCCCCTTTCTTCCCTTCCACTACCCTTCCCCGGTCTCTGGTAACCACTGTTACAATCATTGCTTCTAAGACATCAACTCTTTCTTACATAAAAAAAAAAAATCTCATATAAATGAGATTATACGGTACTTGTCTTTTGGCATCTGGCTTATTTCACTTAAATGATGTCCTCCAAGTTCATCTATGCTGTTTCAAATGGCAGGATTTCATTCTTTGTGTGACTGAATAGCATTCTATTGTATATATGCACCACATTTTCTCTATCTATTCATCTGTTGTTAGAGACTTGGGTTGATTAAATATCTTGGTTATTGTAAATATTGCTGCAATTAACATGAGAGAAAAGGTATCCCTTTGACATACTGATTTTATTAACCATATTTCTGAGGGTCTATTTTATCACAGATATGAGGGTAACACTGTTCACACATTAATATATTTGGTACTGTGGACATTATAGATTTATTACTCCAGTATTATAAAGAAGTGGAATATGCAGAATACATACAGAATTAAACAACTTACTGAAGGCTCCATGAGTGAATAGAAGAATTTAGATTAAATCTTAAGTCTGTCTCATTCTAGAGTGTGTTTATCTCCTACCCTCCTACACCAATATATGTTATTCTGCATGCAATTTAAAATAAATATATTATAGTTACTCAAATTTGCCTGCTTCTGAATTAAAACACCAATTTAGGTTGAAAATGTGAATAAAAACAGGAAGAACAAGGCAGAGATGTTGAGACTGAATTATTTAAATATGACCATCTTCAAAGCCATATGTATAATACTAAATTCAGAATTTGTAAACTCTCTAAAAGATACGATTGGTAACACTTCCAATGTTCAACTCTCTTTTAATCCTTCTTCCTCTTAAGGAAGAGATCTTGAGGATGATGTGGTTCAGCTTTTAGACAAACACCCATTAAAAGCTAATTGCCAAGTTCTTTTTTTAAGACTACATCTGCCCAGAGCTGGGCCTTTTCTCTTCTAATGCAAGGACTCAAAATCTGGATCAAAGTCTTTTGAGACCAATTATAGTGATATTTTATTTTTGGATTTCATAATTTAGCCAATGTCTGGCATACAGAAGATTCCAATTATGGATTTACTGAAAGTGTGCTAAATATATGTGTCTGAACATTTCTGCAGTCCCAGAAAGAGACTTTTCTTTCATTTTGATAATGCCCAAGATGATTCTCTCCCATCCCCCACCTCCCACTGTCTTCTCTTCCTCCTCCCCTCTCTATCTTACTGTCTCCTTCCTCCTTTAATGTCTAAAAGGCCACTCATATGACGGTGGATATTAAAGAGGACCCACTTTTGTTTTCTCTCATGTTAATATTTGCTAACTAGCGTGGAGCCTTTATAGAACTTTAGGTAGTCATTTTATTGTCTGTTTACTCCATACGTTGCTCTCTCTTCTTTATGTGGCCTCAGCTTACTTTCTTTTTTAACTCTATTGCTGTCTTTATTCGATAGCATTTTCTTTTTTATTGATTTCTGTTTTATAAGAATTCATTTTATTATAGGATCTATGTTCTTTTTTTCTCCAGGATTTCCAAGATTGAGGGTTAAGCAATGTCTTCCTTCTGCTGTGTAGGTCTGTCCCACCATGGGAACTTTCTTCAAAGGTTAGGAAAGGAAAACAATCTCAGAACAGCTGGTTAGAATATATAAAAGCCTCTGGCTTCTTCCAGGGGAATATCTTACCAATACATAAAATATTCTCTTCCCTTAGTAAGTACGTTCTGTTATTACTTCCTACCCTAGAGAAAGACATCATATGATAAAATAATAACCAAGAATAGAAAAAAACTAATCAAATTACTTTTGCAAAAATTCCCATTCTTTATGGTACCATATTTGTTTTCCAATATTCTATTGAAATGATGTATTTTTAAGCCATATAATTATTCATTCTGTTTCATTTCATTTCTATCACCCATTGTACTTCCTTATGAGAGATTCTTTTTATGTGGTTATTTATTGACCTTGTTCTCCAAGTCACCTATGGGTGGGTATGAATGAGATTATTGACATCAGTATGGAAATGAGTTTGAGAAGCTTTTTGACCACAAAGAAATACATAAATGTTTATCTAAATTGTTAAGATTACTAAAGGGCATACATTTCTGCTATGGTTTTAGTCAACTTTTAAAAAATTTAGAACCATGTTAGGTGGAACCAGATGAAAGAATATTGAAAGGCCATGAAGGTGAGGAACCTTTAAGGAAAATGACAATTTGAGTTCATGTTCAGCAGGAAGTATATTAACAATATGTATGTGCAATGCTTAACTTCACTCAAAGCTAGAATTCTGATGGTATATTTAAAAAACAAAACAAAACAAAACAAAACACCCAGGTCATGATTTATAGTGAGAACTTGCCATAAGAAAATTAGACTTAGCAGCTTGCTATTGATCCTTTCAATGAGTAGTAACAAACATTTCTTTTCATCAGCTTTGCATTTGCACATTTATCTGTTTCAAAAGCCAATTCGATAAAGCCTTTTATTTGACATTACCTTTGCGTGTTCTATACTATTTGCTTTGGTTAGATTGAAATATGATTGTTGATACAGTTTCCTGAGAGCACTGGTATACTTACTACTGCAGAATGATTTATTTCACAAGACTTCTTTGTCCCTTTCAAAACTGCCATCTTTTCCACTGTGAAATGGTCTGGGTTTGCGAGCACGAATGTAAGTTTGGTATCTCATTGTGCCATCACCCAATAACGCCTATTATGTTTACATAACTTTTCAATTATGTGACCCTATTCAATATGATGATGAGGGACCTGAAATGAGATTTTTCTCAGGCATCTTATCCACTTTCATGTAGAAGTTCTAACCTTTGCATGAATAGCAAAATTAGTATTTGGGTAACATAAACACTGAAGCCCCTGAATTTTAAGAAAGGAGATTCTCAACTTGAGAAAAAATACAGGTTCTAAATTTCCAATTGTATGTGACAAATCACTAAAAATGAAATCATAACGTGTGTACACGTATGTTTATAATCTCTCAGGATTTAGTGAATTTGTAGTCATAAATTTGCTTCTGACTTATAAAATTGAGTTGAAAACCCTTTCAGTAAGCAGAATGAAAGGAACAATGAAATAGCTTAATGTCTCCATGTCTTCCTTCCCCACAACCCTGCTTTCTTTTGCTTTTATCTAGTCTACTTCAACACTCTTGAACATGTAATGCTTATTTGTGATGCAGCATAGCATAGGGGTTCAAAATGTAGACCTCAAAGTAAGTCATCTGTATTCAAATCCCAAATCTGCCTCTAAGCACCTGGGAAGCCTTAAACAAAAGTTAATCTCTCTGTGTTTTAATGACCTTAAGTATAAAATACAGGAAAAAAGAAAAAACAAAAAACAAAAACAAGGCCAAATGCAGTGGCTTATGCCTGTAATCTCACCACTTTAGGAAGTCAAGGTGGGTAGGTAACCTGAGGTTGAGAGTTTGAGACCAGCCCGACCAACATGGAAAAACCCCATTGCTACTAAAAATACAAAATTAGCCAGGCATGGTGACGCATGCCTATAATCCCAGCTACTCAGGAGGCTTAGGCAGAATTGCTTGAACCTGGGAGACGGAGGCTGCAGTGAGCCAAGATCGTGCCACTGCACTGTAGCCTGGGCAACAAGAATGAAACTTCGTCTCAGAAAAAACAAAACAAAAACAAAAACAAAAAAGAGCACTTGACATTACCTAATCACAATCATAGGATTGTGGTTAATTTAAAATGAGATATGTTTAATAGTTACTTAAAATAGAAATGTCCATTACTGTTAATATCTGCTATTACCATATTTGATGGTCATCTATTGATTTGCCTGCATAATATCCCTATCCTTTACTTGGATGCAATTAAGTCTCCTTGAGAAATTTCTTTTCTTACTGTGGGTTTGTTAGACTGCTACTCAAGGTGCTTTTTCTTGCTCAAGCCAAGCAGTGATCATGAGACAATCCTCCCAGGGCAGTCAAATCTCCACTTCATGCAATTAAAAAAAAAAAGTCAACAATACTGCATTGTATGCTTAAAAATTTGCTAAGGGGGTAAATATTATGTCATGTGTTCTTATCACAAATAATTGTAAGAGAAAGAAAACTTCTAGAGGTGATGGATAGGTTTATGGCATAGATTGTGGTGCTGGTTTCATACGTGTGTATTTTTCATAGCACACAAGTATTGGGTCCACATTTATAATTTTTTACACCTATATGAACTCCTATAACCATCCCTTATCTAAAGATACAGAGGATTTTCTACACCACAGAAACTGCTTTATGCCCTCTCCCAGTAACTACCCACAAAATAACCAATGTTATGATTTCTATTATCATAGGATATTTTTTGTACATTTCTGAAGTTTATATAAATGTGTTCATAAGATATATACTCTTTTATATCATTTTTGACAATACTATGTCTAAGAGTCATTCATGTAATATAGTACTAGATGTTTTCACTGCTGTGCAGTTATCTGATTGTAAGAATATAACACATTTTATCTTTTCTCTTGCAGATGAACATTTGGATTTGATAATTATGAATAAAACTGCTATGTGCATGCTGGTATATATCTCTGGACATTACTATTTTCCCAGGAGTTAAATTATTAGATCATAGAATATGAATGTATACAATATTATCTTAAGAGACTGTGTCAAAGGATTTTTCAAATATGTTAAATTGTATGTCTACCATCATTAAGAATTAAAATTGTTCTATTTCATCATCAGTACTTGGTATTGATAGTCTTTTTAATTGCTTTAGGAATGGGAATCTAGTAGTATCCCAGTGGGCTTTTATTTTGTATTTTCCTAACGGCTACTTCTATTGCTAAATTTTCTACAACTTTTCAGCCATTTGGATATCGTATTTTGTGATGTATTTTCTTCAGTTTTTATCACATTATCAAGTATTTTCTTCAGTTTTTATTACATTATCAATCATTTTCTTAATGACTTATAGGAATTCTTTATATATTCTAGATATGAGTCCATTGCTGAAACATTCATTGCAACTATCTTTTCCCAAATCATGGTTGCATTTTCATTCTTTTAATGTTGTCTTTTTGTTGAACAGAAGTTCTCAACTTTATTGAGGTTTGTCTTTTTTCCTTCATTGCATGTTTAGGTATTTTGTAGTCTACATAAGAAATCCTTACAGACATCAAGGTCATGAAGATAATTCTATATGTTTGGTTCTCAAAGATTTATTGTTTTATCTTTCACTTTATGTCTGTGCTCAATATAAAATTGAATTTTATGTATACTGTGTAACTCAGCATCACTTATTAAAAGACTGTATTTCCACAAAGAATTGTAGTAGTACTTTTGTCACAATTCAAGTCATTTTGAATATTGGTTCTGGGCAGATCACTTGAAGGTCAGCATTTCCAGACCAGCGTGGTCAGCACGGTGAAACCCCATCTCTACTAAAAACATACACAAAAAAATTAGCTGAGCATGGTGGTGCCTGTAGTCCGAGCTATCTGGGAGGCTGAGGCAGAAGAATGATTTGAACCAAGGAGGCAGAAGTTGAAATGAGCCGAGATCAAGCCACTGCATTCCAGCCTGGATGACAGAGCAAGACTCAGTCTCAAAAATATAAAAATAAATGAAAACAAATAAATGATTTTCTTGCAACTATCCAAATGATCATATATTTTTTTCTCCTTTACTCTTATTACATTATTTTAAATTATTTTATGTAATTTACCTTAATTTTCAAAATTGGAAGAGTAAAATTGTTAATATCTCTTTATTGTATATTTTTATGTTTGCATAATTGAGGTATATTTTATTTTCTTTTACTATTATTATATTGATAATTTGTGGGTTTTGTCTCTTTTTCTTATCATTCTTGTTAAAATGTAATACTGATTTCAAAGAACAAATTTTGGCTTTGTGATTAATTTTATATTTGTCTTCTTTTCAATAATGTGTTTTATTATCAATCACTTATTTCCTTGAGTTTAATTTGATGTTCTTTTAATGGCTGTATGAGATAAAATTTTAGATAACTTTCAACTTTGTATAGTTCTAAATATGGCCCTTTAGATATATTATTAGCTACATCTAGTGGATTTTTATGTCATATTTAAAATTTTTATTTTGTTCAGAATATTTCCCAATTTTCATTGTGATATCCTCTTTGACCCATGCATTATTTGGAAACATGTTTTTAGATTTCTTAATTTGCAGACATTTTGGGGGGAATTTTAATTTTGAGATGGGTACCACAGGGAAATAATGGTAAAAAGCATCACATTAAATAGAATGGCCCAAAGAGACTGCCTTTGAATCTGCCACCAATGTCTTCACAGCTGCCATGTGTTGACCTTTTCTCTCTTGATTTATTCCACATTCATCCAATCACAGTTCTCCTTTTGCTTATGTTATTCAGAGATCCTTTCCGTTTCACACAACAAACAGCCGTAACTGAGACTTTCTGTAAACAAAATAGCCTGTTCTGCAATTCCTTGTTACCTTATTCAAATGTTGCCAAATAGTCAAGGACCAGGTTAACTCATACTTCATTTAAGAAATGCCCATACCCTCCGGATTCTGCTATATAGTAACACATAGTTTCTCTGACTTATTTGTTAAATTGTTTTATATTCAATTATTATTTGACATTCTTTCTCTACCAAGACTCTTAGAGGTGGGAGGTAGTTAGGAAGCTTGGAAATTATATAGGAGATGAGATTCTGGTTAGTTAGTTATCCAGACTCTGTATTTATGCTTAGTGACTGGAAATCCACTACTTTAAGAAGGCAGGCTATTCAATGTTTGAGCAGTTCTAATCTTTTTTAAAAGTATTTTTAATAGAGATATGTAGTGCTTACTATAATTCATATATATACTAGTTCAGTTCTCTTAAACGTTACAGTGTCTACCCCTTTTTTCTCAGAAAATATATTGCAGATATTTACAAAGTGCTACTCCATCTACAATGAATCTTGACTTTGACTCTTTCTGCTCTATTAATTATTCCTTGGAGGGGATAGTTTCCAGCCTCCTGTCAGCCTACATATAGATTCTGGATTGCATTACATTTAAACTGTCGATGGCTTTCAACTGATAGAACACAGCATGTCGCTCAAGATGTGTTCCAATGATTGTAGGTTAGAGTGGAATTCTTACTTGATATTCATAAATCATTTAACTCTGCAGTTACTAGAACATAAAATATAGTAACAAGTTGCAGTAAAGAGTCTGTTGCTGAAATACAATTAGAGGTGACTTTCTATTAGGGCATTTTAAGTGAATCCCAAATACAGTCCTTTAACAACTGAAAATCAGAATATGACACAAGAGTAATTGTTCCCTTAACAAAATGTCACACGGTGGGATTAATTTTTTTAACTAATATGTTTAAAAACTAATTTATGAACAGTATTAAGAGGCTACTACTGAAAAGGAATATTCCTCATTTATTAAATTTCATATATATACAGACTTACATATACAAAAATGTAATTCATAGATAACTCTCAGGAATATTTCACTCATTAATAATGTAAAGTAAAATTATCCAATAATCATTATTTTGGCTTAAAATAGATCGATATTTTTAAATGATAGAATAATTTATAAATTATTAAAAAGCTAAGTTGTTAATCCATAAAACTCTAATTGACTGCAATATGTATATATGGTATATGTGTGAATTTAGGAACAATTAATAGAATCTATATAAATAGAAACAGAAAAAGATTAAAGAGTTAAAAAGAGAATTGAAAAGATATAAAATAATATCAAATAATCTAATATATAAATAGTTGGACTTCCACAGTAGGAAGAAAGAGAGCATGAGGCAGATGAACATTTCAAGAAATAATGCCTGAGAAGTTTCCAAAATAGTAAGACAATAAATTACATACACATTCAAGAAGCTAGTATAATTCCAGAATAATTAAAAACTAAACAAACAGGAAATTCTAGACGTGTTGAATTGAAATTGCTGAAGATGAAAGACAAAGAGAAAAATCTTGAAGGTATCCAGAAAAAAAAAAAAAAAACACTTCTTTTTTTTTTGTGTACTGAAAGGCAGAGGAAAAAATGAAAGCAGACTTTTTTTTTTCAAACTCTAAAAGCCAGGAAATAATAGAATGATATATATAAACTATAAATAATAGAATGATATCTATAAAGAGATTTCTAGGGCAAGGAAAATGTCTTTTAAAAAGGAGGAATAAGACTTTTCAGACCATCATAGCTCTGAAGGAGTCAATGTCAACAGCACTGCCCACAAGAAATATTAAAGGAACCACATAAAGAGAAATCTAGAAAGAAAGAAAGCTGAAAAAGTCATATGTAATTGTAAATATAAAATTATTTTTATGACAGTTTAAATCAAAAAGCAATGGTGGTATATGTTTATAGACTATAAAAGCATAAAGCATATGACAAAATACAACAAAGAATGGGAAGAGGAATTGGAATTATATCCTTTTAAGATCAATATGACACATGAAATGCTGAAATATTTGAAGATAGATGAAAAGGAATTGGAATTATACCTTTTTAAGATTGATATGACACATGAAATGCTGAAATATTTGAAGATAGATTCAGACAATTAACTATGTACTATTTATGGTACATATTATTACATATAGTACATATGTGCTGAAATGACATGAGTATACATGCCATAGTACAGTATATGTACTAATATGTACTACAGCATTAGTACACTGTATGTATTAATATGTACTAATATATACTCATATAATTTCAAGAATTTTTATATAATATTCTTGAAATGACAAAATTATATACACAGAGTACAATTTAATGGTTGGTAGAGGTTTAGTCTATGGAAAATGCTGAAAAGCTAAAGGGATATAAATAAAAGCCAATAGTAGAATTAACAAGAAATTGTAAAATGTAGGCAATTCATTCTTAAATTTTTATTTATTTTACAATTTTTGTGGACACATAGGTGTACATATTTGTGGAGTACATGAGATGTTTTGATATAGGCATGTAATGTGAAACAATCACATCATAGAAAATGGGGTATCTATCCCCTCAAGCATTTATCCTTTGTGTTACAAACAATCCAATTACACTCTTAGTTATTTTAAAATACACAATTAAGTTACTATTGACTATAGTCATCTTTTTGTATGATCAAATAGTGTATCTTATTCATTCTTTCAAACTATTTGTTTTGTACCCATTAACCATCTCCACCTTTCCCCTAGCCCCGCACTACCCTTCCTAGCCTCTGGTAACATCCTTCTACTCACTATGTCCATAAGTTCAATTGTTTAGATGTCTAGATTCTACAAATAAGTGCAAAGATGTGATGTTTGTCTTTATGTGCTTGGCTTATATAACGTAACATAATTATCTTCAGTTCCATTCATCTTGTTGCAAAGGACAGAATCTCATTCTTTTTATGACTCAGTGGTACTCCATTTTGTATATGTACCATATTTTCTTTATCCATTCCTCTGTTGATGGACACATAGGTTGCTTCCAAATTTTGGTTATTGTGAAAAGTGCTGCAACAAACATGAGATATCAGATACCTCTTCCATATATTGACTTGATTTCTTTTGTGTTTGCTTAGCAGTGGGATTCCTGGATCATATGATAGCTCTATTTTTAGTTTTTGAGGAATCTCCAAACTGTTCTCCATAGTGGTTGTAGTAATTTACATTCCCACCAACAATGTACAAGAGTTCTCTTTTCTCTGCATCCTCAACAACATTTATTATCGCCTGTCTTCTGCATAGAAGCCATTTAAACTAGAGTCAAATGATAGCACATTGTAATTTTTATTTGCATTTCTCTGATGATCAGTGATGTTCAGCACCTTTCATATGCCTGTTTGCCATTTGTATGCCTTCTTTTGATAAATATCTATTCAAATATTTTGCTGATTTTTATATCGGATTATTGAATTTTTTCCTATAGTGTTGTTTGAGGTCTTTGTATATTCAGGTTGTTAATTCCTTGTAAGATAAGTAGTTTGCAAATGGCATTTGATTTTTTAAAGCATCAAAAGTGGAAAAAAAGAAAGAGTAGATAGACTACATTCCAAACAGCCAGTGAGATCACAGATATATATCAAACAATAACAATACTTACATTATCACTTGTTTAAATTATTGTTTCAAGACAGAGATTGTCATACTGGATTAAAAATTAAGAACCAATAACCAGGCAACACTACACACATTTTAGAATGGCTAAAACTCCAAACACTGGAAAGAGCAAAAGCAAGCACGAGTGTGGAGCAACCAATATATTCATTCATTACTGATGGGGATGCAAAGTAGGACAACCACTGTAGAAAACATTTTGACAGTTTCTTAGAAAGCTACATATACTTTAACCACATGATCTGGTGATCATATTCCTTGATACGTTCACACTCACAAAAAAAAAAAAACCCCACAACTGAAGACAAACAACAAAAAATGTTGTGCACAAATACTTACAGCAGCTTTATTCATGACTGTCAAAACATTTAAAAAGTAAGAACCAAGATACCACTATAAACCTTCCAGAAAACAAGATGCTCCTCAAAAGATAAATGTATAAACAAACTGTGGCACATCCAAATACTGAAATATTATTCAGCAATAAAAGGAAATGAGCTACCAAGTCACAAAAAAGACACAGAGGAAGCTTACATGCAGATCACTGAGTAAAATAAGCCAGTATGAAAAAACTACGTACTACATAATTCCAACTACATGACATTCTAGAAAAGGCCAAACTGTACAGGCAGTAAATAGATTATTGGGTGCCATGGGTTCAGTAAAAAGAGGATTACATAGGTGGAACACAAGGCATTTTTAAGACAGAGAAATTATTCTATTTGATACTGCAATGATACCTACATGCAATTATATCTTTGTAAAAACCCATAAATTATATAACAGAAAGACTAAGTCCCAATGTAAACTACGAAGCTTAATTAATAATATTGTCTTGTCAACTTCAATGAATGTGTTGTATTAATGAAAAATATTAATAATAAAGGACATTGTGGGGAAGAAGAGGGGAGAGAGGGATATTATGAGTACTCTGTCATTTTGAAACCAATACAATTGTCTTATAGACAGTTTGTTTTTTGGATAAATATGGAAGTTGATTCTTTCAGTCTTAAAACTTGAGAAACTTACATTTATCTTATCTGAGTTGCTTTCGGGGAATTGACAGTCTGGTAGCATTCCAGACAGTATCAAGGAGCTGAAATTTACAAGATCACTGCATCTGGACAAAGGTGAGATGTTAGATCCTTTGTTTGTCATTGTTCTATTCCCCTCCCTAATTCCTGTTTTCCTGCATGTAGCTACGTCCCCTCTCTGCAATGTAAATCCCCAATTTTAGTTGCTTAGGAAAATAGATTTGAGGCTGATCTCCAGATCTCAGGGGCTGCAGCACCCAAGAATAAAGCCTTCTTCCTTGGCAGTACTCACTGTTTCAGCAACTGGCTTTTTGTGCTGTGAGCAACAGGACCTAAACTGAACCCACGGCATTTCAGTAACAATTTCTGCTCATTTTTTTTTCTTGAAATCTTAAACTTCTCTAAAAATAGTCTATTAATTTAAAAGGCAATATTTATCTATATGCTAGTTACAAGAAACTTAGATTGAATATGAAGGCATGAATAAGATTAAAATGAATGTAAATGCTAATCAAAAGAAAGCTGATCTTTATTAGTAATAGAAAAGTTGAAGTGAAAACAAAACATATTATCAGAAATTCAAGAAGGCCATTATGTAACAATAAAATGTTTAATTCACCAAGATGACATGATAACTCCAAATGGGTATGTACCTAGCAACAGAACTTCAAAATGCATGAAGCAAAAGTAGATAAAACTGAAAGGAAAAAGAGGCAGATTCACAATTATAACTGAAAACATCAACACTTCAGTGCTACATATTCAGTAATCAATAGAACAAATAAACAGCAAATTGGTAAGAATGTAGGAGACCTCAAGATCCCAAGGAATACGAATTATTTCACATTTACAGAAGACTTCATCAAATAACAGGAAAATACTCATTTTTTTTTCCAGTGCAGGTAAAACATTCACCAAGATGGACCACATTTTGGGCCAGAGATCAGCAAACTTCCATATAAAAGCTAAAATAATAAATACTTTAGGGTTTTTGATCTATGTAGTTACTTACCACAACTCATCTGTTATCATGTGAAAGCCATTGTGGACAACAGAGAAACAGTTTTTTTTTTTTTTTGGTCAAATTTAATAGATACCATTTTACTCAATCATCTCACTCTGCTCTAGGTATTTACTAGGTGAAATAAAAACTTAGGTACACAAAAAATCCCAGTACCTGAATGTTTATAGTAGTTTCATTTGCAGTCACCAAAATCTGGCAACTATCTAAATATCTCACAGTGAGAGAACAGGTAAGCAAACTGGCATATGTATACAATGGAATGCTGTCAAACAATCAAAAAGGAGGAGAACACTTTTGGGAGCAACTACATAGATGAGTCACAAATGAGTTACACTAAAACAAAAAGGTTCAGTTTAAAAACTACTATATATGGTATGATTTCATTTATATATCATTCTGGAAAAGACAACATTTGATGGATGGACATCATATGAATGGTTGCAAAAGGCTAAGATTGGACAAAAGGTTAACCACAAAGTGCCAGGAAGACCATTTGGGCAATGATGGGATTGTCTTATTACTGTGGTGATGGTGATTACATTAACTGTGATTTCTAAACTCATAACTGTACACTATTTATTAGCAAACTTTACAGATAAATGTTATGTTAGATTGGATGGAGTCCCTGAAGATAACATGGGGGCTGCCACTGTGTAAGGATACTATGGTGAGTACCTCTATGCAACTCAGATACATACACTTGCACCTGTTTTATGAATTGGTTTTTTTTTTTTTTTTTGAGTGGCACAGTACATATAATTATGTACTAGATCTAGTTTAGATAAAAGAAGAAATCTCACCTCATCTGATAGGGTCCTGGCTCTCACTAGCCTCAAGAACACTTCAAAAAGTTTTCATTGATAGATCAGTGAAGGCTAACAAGGATATCCGGGACTTGAACTTATACCTCGAACAAGTAAACCTAATAAACATTTACAGAACTCTCTACTCCAAATCCACAAAATATACATTTTTTTTTCAGTAACACATCACATTTATTCTAAAAGTGACCACATGGTTGGGAGTAAATCACTCCCCAGCAATTACATAGCATTTCATAGGTTTAAATGAAATATTGGTTGGCTGTTTGTTTGTTATTTTCCTCCCTTATTCCTTCCTGTCTCCATTGTATAACACAATTAGTAGTATAAAAGAGCTTTTTAATACCCATTTTTAGACTGCATTCTAGCCTGGACAATAGAGCAAAATTCCCGTTCTCTCTCCCTCTTTTTCTTCTTTTTCCCTTTCTTTCATTCTTTTTTCTCTCTTTCTCTCTTTTTTTTCTTTCTTTAAAAAAAAAAAAAAAAAACCTAGGGAATGTCACTCTGAACTTCTCCCTTCTCCCATGAAGATCATAATGTAACAGGTGTCCTGTCTCATTCCTGGGGAGAAGAAATGTTATAAAAAATTTTTTCTCTAACGCTCAGCATCGTCTTGGCCTTCGTCACTTCTTGCCTGCACTATTACCTGATCTCTTTTCACTGCATTTGCCAATGATGCTTCATTCAAATTCATCTCACATAAGCAGACTGAAAATGAAAACTTGATCATTATCACTGAAAACACCTGACTGTTTCACTTTATTCTGAAGTATAAATTCTTGAGATTTTCTGAAGGTGTCTCAGGGGCTGCCACCAGTAGCGAACGTAAAGCAAATTATACCTTCCCCCTCCCCCAAACGCACTAATTATAGCACTGAAATTCCCCTTTCATTTGTTTTATAAATTTAAATCCTCCCTCAGATTACTTACATACAATCAATTATACTTTCAGAAACAGTTATAAAACTACTAACCCTCCGATAAAAACATCTTAACTTGGCAAATAAGTCTGCAATGGCTGCTCTATCTGACTTTCTCCAGCACTGCATTTACCATTCTTTCCCTCCTCTTCCTGTAGCATGACTCAACAGTAGTGCTCTCTGTATTCTCTGTGCCTTGCTCATTGCAGTTCTACCATCTCTTTATCCTTTCATTTCTTTGGAAAATTTTCTGTTCATACATATAGGTACATTTTAAGAGGTATCTGTAAGAAACTTCCTTGACGCTCCAGACTAGATTATTTATTTCTTCTCATATTTTCATTTTACATATTGCTTTAAGCACATTTTCACATTTTATTGCATTGCTTCCTTTTGTGACTCAGCGCTCAGCCTTTGAGTCTCTTTTGATCTCTTTCCTTCCTGTCTACACCCACTCCCTTAGTGACCTCATCTAGCTTTTTGCCTTTATATATTATCTACATGCTTATAAAATTATCTCCAGCTTTGACATCTCAATGGAAATAAATACTTCCATAATAAATTTCCAACTTAAATTTTCTAATTGACTAACAGATATCTCAACTTGACTTTTTCAAACTAAACTTCTTAATATTCCCCACCACAAGACTATTGTTTCTGAAATATTCCACTTTTTTGCTAACAACAATGGCCTTAGTCCAGGTGTCAACCAAAATATATAAACTCATTCTTAAATCCTCTTCTTTATACATGTCTATAAGTAAAATAACCCTTTTAGCTTTATCATCAAAATATACTCACATATCATTCCAGTTCTACTATTGCAGTGCAAATACCTTAGAGACCAGCTTCCCAGCTAATGACAAGCACAACTACGCAAAATTTAAAAGTAAAAGTAACTATCTGAAAACAGTGGAGCAAATGAAAAACCTGCCTATTTGCAGATTGTTAGAGGGAAATAAAAAATGTGGAACTGTTTCTAAATGGGGATCATTACTTTTCCACACTTGTGGCTTCATCACAAAGGGTTTCCCCAGTAATAAAACAAAGCAGCCTAAGCAGCTAGAACTCCAAGACCTCAAGGAGAAAAAGCAGAAAACACCATGGAGAGAAATTAAAGATGAACTAAGTAAGTGGACAGATACCTTGCCTAAGAGTGTTAGAAGACTCACTGATGTTAAAATGATAATTCTCGCTGATATAACTTATAGATTCAATGCAATTTCTGTCATAATTCTTACAGGTGTTTTGTAGAATTCAGCCAGGATATATTAGTATGTATACAGTAATACAAAGAACATAGAATAACCAATGCAAATTTTTTTAATAAAAAATTAGAATGACATATTATGTGAACCTTAAGAATCAATATAAAGCTATAATAACAATGATAGTTTGGCAATGGTTCAGAAATGGTTCCACATATAATGGTCAAATGATTTTTTCTACCATTATTAACTCTTCATTTTGAGATAAATTCATATGCAGTTGTAGGAAATAATACAGAGAGGTCCCACTGAGTAAAAGAGATTCTTTACCCAGTGGTGGCATCTTGGGTAAGTTGTTTGCTGATTTTCTATGTTATCGTTTTATCTATTATGAGATAGGATTAGTCTTTGATAAAGTTTGGTTGTGTCCCCACCCAAATCTCACCTTGAATTGTAGTTCCCATAATTCCCATGTGTTGTGGGAGGCACCTGGTGCAAGATAATTGAATCATGGGGACAGTTTCCCCCATACTGTTCCTGCTGTAGTGAGTAAATCTCACGAGATGTGATGATTTCATAGGGGTTTCCCCTTTCATTTGATTCACTTATTCTCTTTTGTCTGCCACCATGTAAGACATGCCTTTTGCTGTCTGCCATGATTGTGAGGCCTCCCTAGCCATATGGAACTGTGGGTCCATTAAGCTTTTTTTCCTTTATAAATTACCTAGTCTCAGATATGTCTTTACCAGCAATGTGAAAACGGACCGATACAGTCTTTAGTCTAAATTTTGTATTTGCCTATTTCTCCTTTCACTTTTATTACTCTTACTTCAAATATTTTATATGGGATATCCATATTGAAGATTAAAATGTTTTGTTCGAATGGCCATTTTATAATTATACAATGTCCCTCTCCATTTCTAGTTATTGACTGAGATATAAATCTATAGTCTTATTTATATTTTTCATTGACAAAACTTTGCATAATATATTTTCACATTTACTATACCTATATTTTTATAGTTTAAGTTTCTTACAAACAGCATATAATTTTTAAAGAATTTGTATTTATTATAGTTACCAATAATATGTCAGATATTTTACTTTTGTTATGTGTTTTTCCTTCCCCAGTCATTTCACTGTTTGCTTTTTTCTACCTTTCTATGGGTTACTTTACGTTTTTCAGAATTTCATTTTAATTTGTCCATAGTTTCATTGTGTGTATCTGATGTAAACCTTTCTTACTGGTTATTATACATATTATATGTACATAACTTATCATAGTCAGTCAGTGTCATCATTTTTCCAGTTAAAGTAAAATGTAGAATCTTTACCACATTTTATATTCGTCCACCACCACTCATTTAAATTGTCTTAAGTATTTTTCCACATAAACTTAGAATCACATCAGAAGGTGTTACAATGTCTGCTTCAAAGGATCAAACATTTATAAATTTCTTTATAAGAGGTGAATATTCTATTTTTGTTTTTTAATATATATTTTATTGCATTTTAGGTTTTGGGGTCCATGTGAAGAACATGCAAGATTGTTGCATAGGTACATACATGGCAATATGGTTTGCTGCCTTCCTCCCCATCACCTATATCTGGCATTTCTCCCCATGTTATCCCTCCCCAGCTCCCTGCCCCCTGCTGTCCCTCCCCTAGTTCTCCACCACAGACCCCAGTGTGCGATGCTCCCCTCCCTGTGTCCACGTGTTCTCATTGTTCAACACCCACCTATGAGTGAGAACATGCGGTGTTTGATTTTCTGTTCTTGTGTCAGTTTGCTGAGAATGATGGTTTCCAGGTTCATCCATGTCCCTACAAAGGACACGAACTCATCGTTTTTTATGGCTGCATAGTATTCTATGGTGTGTATGTGCCACATTTTCCCTGTCCAGTCTATCATCAATGGACATTTGGGTTGGTTCCAAGTCTTTGCTATTGTAAACAGTGCCTCAGTGAACATTTGTGTGCATGTGTAATTATAATAGAACGATTCATAATCCTTTGGATATATACCCAGTAATGGCATTGCTGGGTCAAATGGAATTCCAATTTCTAGGTCCTTGAGGAATCGCCACACTGTTTTCCACAATGGTTGAACTAATTTACACTCCCACCAACAGTGTAAGGGTGTTCCTATTTCCCCACATCCCCTCCAGCATCTGTTGTCTCCAGAATTTTTAATGATCGCCATTCTAACTGGCATAAGATGATACCTCAGTGTGATTTTGATTTGCATTTCTCTAATGACCAGTGATGATGAACACTTTTTCATATGTTTGTTGATGTCATCGATGTCTTCTTTTGAAAAGTGTGTGGTCATATCCCGTGCCCACTTTTGAATGGGTTTGTTTGGGGGTTTTTTGGTATAATATCTGTTTTGGTTCTTTGTAGATTCTGGATATTAGCCCTTTTTCAGATGGGTAGATTGCAAAAATTTTTTCCCATTCTGTTGGTTGTCAGTTCACTCTAATGATGGTTTCTTTTGCTGTACAGAAGTTCTGAAGTTTAATTGGATCCTATTTGTCTATCTTGGCTTCTGTTGTCATTGCTTTTGGTGTTTTAGTCATGAAGTCCTTGCCTATCCCTATGTCCTGAATGGTTTTGCCTAGGATTTCTTCTAGGGTTTTTATGGTGTTAGGTTTTATGTTTAAATCTTTGATCCATCTGGAGTTAATTTTAGTGTAAGGTGACAGGAAGGGGTCCAGTTTCTGCTTTCTGCACATGGCTAGCCAGTTTTACCAACACTGTTTTTGTTTTTTTGTTTTTTTTTTTGCTTAGGATTGTCTCAGCTATGTGGGCTCTCTTGTGGTTCCACATGAAGTTTAAAATGGTTTTTTACAGTTCTGGGAAGAAGGTAGCTTGATGGGGACAGTGATTTTTTATTTATTTATTTGTTTATTTATTTATTTATTTATTTATTTTTGAGGCAGAGTCTTGCTACAACACTCAGGCTAGAGTGCAATGTGAGATCTCAGCTCACTGCAACCTCCACTTCCTGGGTTCAGGTCATTCTCCTGCCTCAGACTTCTGAGTAGCTAGGAATAGAGGTGCGCCCCATCATACCCAGCGAATTTTGTATTTTTAGCAGAGATGGTTTTTCACCATATTGGCCAGGCTGGTTTCAAACTCCTGACCTCAAGTGATCTGCCAGTCTCCACCTCCCAAAGTGCTGTGATTACAGGCATGAGCCACTTTGCCCAGCCATTTTACACTTTTCTATAAGTTATTTGGTCATAGCTTTGTATAGATTTTTTTGAACTTCTCAGATGTGAGAGAAAATCAATTTTTGTATAAACATTTTAAACCCATTCTTTTTTGAGAGGAATTAAATTAGACCTATATTAGATTACTTGAAATTTTCTGAGTATTGAGAATTTGTTCATCATTTAGCATTTTATTCTCTTAGTGATTTAGTTTATGTATTTTCTCTTTCTATGTCTTCAAGGTTACTGACTTTTACTTTGATATTGCTAAATCTACTTTAAAGCTTATCCTCAGTATGCTTGCATTTTACAGCCCTGGAAGTTTCATTTACATATCCTTCATGTCTTTCTTTATATTATTCATGTTTTCCTTTAATTTATTATACTTAATTATATCTCCTTATAGTTCTTATTTAGTAATAGTACCATTTCTGATTTCTGAAGTTTTGAGTTTTATTTTTACTAGCTATAGAACATTTTCCTGCTTCTTTATATGTCTAGTGTGTGGGGGTTTTTTTTGATGCTGAAAAATGTTAATGCTGTTTTTAAATCATTTTTATTGTTTTCTTCCCATAATGTTAGAATTTATTTTGGCTGACAGTTAAATTACCTGCTAACCAGCTTGATTCTTTGGAGGTTTTTAAAAACTTGTTAATGGAAATCTAGAATAGCCTTTGCTTCAAGATCAATTTGTCCATACTAACGAGGTTGGATCATTCTAGAGCCTCTTTTGAAAATTGCAGATATTTTATAGGTTGTTTCCTGCTAGGTGTGAGCTGTAATTTCTCACAGATCCATGTTAGGTATTTTTAGGCTTACAGTTCCTCTGTCATTGATTTTGCTCCACAGATCATCTTTATGCAATCTGAAAAGTAACTCCTGGTCAGAAAAATTGCGGGAATCAACTCATTTGTGATTCTACTCTCAGATACCATGGTCTCTGCTCTGTGATGTTTGAAATAATTGTTTCATATATTCTGTCCTGCTTTTCAGTTATTTATTACGAAGGCAAGTTCAAGGTTTACTTACTCTGATATCTCTTTAACTGGAAGTTTCTTCTATCTGAATGCATCACTATTCAATATGATATTTATTTTTCTCCTTTTATTTATTGTCTTTTTCTCCTACCATAATCCCAGCTCTATGAGGGCAAGCATTTATTTTTTCTCTATTAGAAAAGTTGCTAGGACATGGGAGTCAAATTATAAATTTGTTTTTGATGAAGCTGCTTACTGTTTTGGGGGGAACAGCACTGTCAGCTAATTAACTAAAGATCCCTCCTGATTCCAGTAAAGCACAATTATCTGGCATCATTTCTAGGTGGCTGATGCTCAAACCCTTTTGCTATTAAATATTTCGACTTTTACTTCCGATTTCCTTCTTTGGAAAGGAAAGAATACAGTTTTCTAGATTCTGAAAACAAATCATGAATACCAATCACCATTTGCTATGTTTTCTTAGCTCTTATTGACTCATATTTTTAAAGGATCCTGCTCTTACGTCGTTGTCAGAATGATTCATTTCCCTTGGCCTTGCTTTAAATATAACCGAAAACCTTTATCACTAGGTAAAATAATACCTGCAAACTTTGAACTTCTAACAGCTATTTCCAGTTATGCCTACTACCACCTTCCCCCACCTCCAAAACACACGAACATCTTTGCTGAAAAACTCTTTCATCTGTCACTCTTGATTAAAAAACAACAGCTTTTATAATTATATTTCTCTATGCAGATTCCCTCCATAAATATAGCAACAAAATTTTTCTAATTAATGTGTTTATGTATTTATAATTATTCTTTTTCTGGCTGTCTTAGAAACAAAGGCAGAGAATATCAGTATTTACTTCAGTTTAAGAATTTCTGTGGAAGGGAGAAAATAGAAACAATAAAATAGGCTTCTTCTGGGCAGAGGTGACTTCATTTTCACTTTCTTAAAACAGGAATAAACATGTAGTACAAATCTCCCTTGATTATTTTCTTACAGCTGTAAGTCTCTTAAAATTTGTGAGTACTGGCCATCAATTTATTGAGTCTCATTCATCTGGCTCTATATTAATAATCTATGAACCTGTAGGCCAGGGATGTCCAAACTTTTGACTTCCCTGGTGTATTAGTCTGTTCTCATGCTGCTAATAAAGACGTACATGAGACTGGGTAATGTATAAAGGAAAGAGGTTTAAGTGACTCACAGTTCCACATGGCTGGGAGGCCTCAGAGTCAAGATGGAAGGAAAGAGCAGCAAAGGCAAAGTCTTACATGGTGGCAGGCAAGAAAGGGCTTTTTCAGGGGAACTCTTTATAAAACCATCAGATCTCATGAGATTGATTCATTATCACAACAACAGCACAGGAAAATCTGCCCCCATGATTCAATTACCTCCCATGGGTCCCTCCCATGACACAGAGAAATTGTGGGAGCTACAATTCCAGATGAGATTTGGGTGGAGTCACAGCCAAACCATATCACCTGGGCCACATGTCTTTGAAGAAAAAGAAGTATCTTGGGCCACACGTAAAATAAACGAACACTAAAAATAATTGAAGATTAAAAAAAAAATCAGCTCAAAAAATCTCCTAATGTTTTAAGAAAGTTTATGAATTTTTGCGGGGGGCACATTCAAAGCCATCCTGGGCGGCATGCAGCCTGCGAGCCACAGGTTGGATGAGGTAACTCTAGAAAGAGGAGAACTGAAATAAACAGATCATTTTTCTGATGAATGTTCCAGGTGTTCTTTGAGCTTTTTGTATTTGGATGTCTAGAAATAAAGGGCATCCAAACCGGTAAAGAAGAAGTCAATCTGTCACTATTTGCTTAAGATATGATCATATACCTAGAAAACTTTCAAGATTCATCCAAAAAGCTCCCAGAACCAGTAAATGAATTCAGCAATGTTTCAGGATACAAAATTATGTACACAAATCAGTAACTCTGCTATACACCAACAGCGACCAAGCTGAGAATCAAATAAAAACTCAACCCCTTTCACAAGAGCAAAAAAAAAAAAAACCACTTAGGAGTGTATTAAGAATATGAAACAACTCTATAAGGAAAACTACAAAACACCGCAGAAAGAAATCATAGAAGACCCTAACAAATGGCAATACATGGATGCGTAGAATCAATATTGTGAAACTGACCACACTGCCAAAAGCAATCTACATACTTGATGCCATTTCCATCAAAATATTGTCATTATTCTTCACAGAACTAGAAAAAACATCCTAAAATTTATACAAAGCTAAAAAACCGTCTGCATACCGAAAGTAAGCCTAAGCAAAAGAACAAATCGGGAGGCATCACATTACTCAACTTCAAATTATACTGTAAGGTCGCAGTCACCAAAAGAGCATGATACTGGTATAAAAACAGGCACATAGACCAATGGAACAGAATAGAGGACCCAGAAATAAAGTCAAATACTTAAAAACAATTGATCTTTGACAAAGCAAGCAAAAACATAAGTGGGGAAAGGACATCTTATTGAAAAAATGGTGCTGAATAATTGGTAAGCCACATCTAAGAGAATGAAACTGGATCCTCATCACTTTCCTTAAACAAAAATCAACTCAAGATGGAACAAAGATTCAAATATAAGTCCTGAAACCATAAAGATTCTAGACGATAACATCAGAAAAATCCTTCTAGACATTGGTTTAGGCAAAGACTTCATGATCAAGAACCCAAAGGCAAATGCAACAAAAACAAATAAAAATAGATGGAACTTAGTTAAACTAAAGAGCTTCTGTACAGCAAAATAAACAATCAGCAGAGTTAACAGACAATCCACAGAGTGGGAGAAAATCTTCACAATCTACACATGCAACAATGCTTCAATATCCAGAATCTACAAAGAACTCAAAAAAATTTGCAAGAAAATTCAAACAATCCCATCAAAAAGTGGCCTAAGGACATGAATAGACACTCCTCAAAAGAAGATATACAAACGGCAAACAAGCATATGGAAAAATATGGTGAACATCACTAATAACCAGGGAAATGCAAATCAACACCATAATGCAATACCACCTCACTCCTGCAAGAATGACCATAATCAAAAAATAAAACATAAATAGATTTTGGTATGGAAACAGTGAAAAGGGGACACTTTTAACTGTTGGTGGGAATGTAAACTAGTACATCCACTATAGAAAAACAGTATGGGGATTCCTTAAAGAACTTAAAGTAGATCTACTGTTTGATACAGCAATCCCACTACTAGTTATCTACCGAGGAAAAGAAGTCATATGAAAATGATACTTGCACACATATGTTTATAGCAGTACAATTTGCAATTCAGACATGTAGAACTCGCCCAAATGCCCATCAATCAATGAGTGGATAAAGAAAATGTGATAAATTACACACACACACACACACACACACACAAACACACACACACCATGGAATACTACTCGGCCAAAAGGAACAAAATAATGGCATTCACAGGAACCTGGATGAAATTGGAGACTATTAATCTAAGTGAAGTAACTGAGGAATGGAAAACAAAATGTCCTGTGTTTTCACATGTATAGGAGAGCTAAGCGATGAGGATGCAAACGGATAAGAATGATACACTGGACTTTCGGGACTAAGTGGAAAGGTGGGGGGTGGTAAGGAATAAAAGACTACACATTGGGTACAGTACATACTGCTCAGATGATCAGTGCACCAAAATCTCAGAAATAATCACTGAAGAACTTCTTTATGTAACCAAACACCACCTATTCCTCAAAAACCTATTGAAATTAAGAAGAAAATTAAAAATTGGCAATTCGTGATATTATATTCTTCATTTAGGTGTTCAACCTGTTTTATGGAGAGAGATCTAAAGCTGTAGGGGCAAGCATGTGGAAGGAGGCAGGATGGGTCATCTGTGCATTATTCTTAACCACTCAACTCTGTCTCAAATGTACATTCTTTTCTCATTCAAAGTAAAACCAACATTTGTTTAGACAGACCTCCTATAGTAGGTAGCTGAACAACAACGTTGGGTACCAGCCCCAACCCCGTACATGGGTGCCCTTAGTGATGAGGGATTGAGAAAAGGAAATAAAGACAGAGACGCAAGAGTAGAATTTACAGCATGGGTCCAGGGGACCAAGGCAAGCATGGAAAACGTGTTGGCCCCAAGCTCTGGGCTCCAAACACTTTTATTATGTGTATATTCTCATTGATCTTATGGGCATGGAAGGGGAGGGTGAAGGGGTAAGTAAGATTGCAGGGTGGAGGGCACTTGAGATCCTTCTAAGACATGCAAAACTAGTGCTCTGTGTTTATCACCGATTGTTATCAGGGTGCCATTGCATCAGAAGTATAGTGGATGAGGAGCCACCAGGTCTGACCACACCCAGTGTATCATGGGGAGAGCATTGAAGACATAGAGCAATAAAAATCACTCCATATTCCTAGAACCTAGGCAGAGCTTGACGTGTTCCGTGACCTCTGCCCTGCAAGGCTTTTCTCCACCTTGCCAGCTCCCATGTGCAAAGACCCTCCCAGAACTTGTGAGCAGAGGTCGACTCCCTTCTCAGAGATCTTTGCATAAGCCCTCTTTAGAAGACCCTCATGCAGTCTCCATGTTGAGAAGGCATTCGTGGGACCACAGCAATATTGCCTGCTCTGCAATCACCCCGAGGTGTTCCCTAGTGTTACTGCCTCTTGGATGGTCTTTACCTTAGGCCTCCTGTTGCTGCTTAATTTCTAATTCACTGCACCAATAATAGAGTTTAGTTCAGTATATAAAACTTCAGTGTACTCTGAGCCAAGTAAGCTTATAATTATTTAGATCTAATTAACATTGGTCTCTCCCTGGCTGTCCTGACCCACAGACTCAGTGTTATTACTCAGTTATGATTTCTAGGAATCACAAGCCTTACCTCAAAAATATAAAAACAGAAAGTACGGCCAGGCACGGTGGCTGACGCCTATAATCCCAGCACTTTGGGAGGCCGAGGCAGGAGGATCACAAGGTCAGGAGACTGAGACCATCCTGGTCAACATGGTGAAACCTCGTCTCTACTAAAAATACAAAAATTAGCTAGGTGTGGTGGCACATGCCTGTAATCCCAGCTACTCAGGAGGCTGAGGCAGGAGAATTGCTTGAACCAGGGAGTTGGAGGTTGCAGTGAGTTGAGACGGCACCACTGCACTCCAGCCTGGTGACAGAGCGAGATTCTGTGTCAAAAAATGAATATAAAGCTATCCTCAGTTCTATTCCTGAGCTAATTTCTAAGAGAGTCAATTTTATTCACTTTATTAGCTTTTGAAGAAAATTTTAATACTAAGATAATATTGTTGTAAAGGTTCTCATAAACAGGGATTTTTTTGCAACTGCCTGGCTTTTTTGCTCTTTATTTTTTTTGAGACAGGATCTCACTTTGTCACCCAGGCTGGAGTGCAGTGTAACAATCACAGCTCACTACAGCTTTAACCTTCCAGGCTCGAGCAAATCTCCTGATTCAGCCTCCCAAATAGATGGAACTACATTTGTGAGCCACCATGCCTGGCTCATCTGCCTGGCTTTGATTTGGGATTGTCTTCAAGATCTTTTTATCAATTTCAAAATCACATCTATTTACATATTCATTTTTCTCCCCTTTGATTTGAATGGTTTCACCTCTTTTGTTCTTTTAGACATTAGCTTTTTGCTTGAATTTAGCAACCATTAACGAACTGATGATTTTGATCCAAATACTTTTTAGCAGGATAGAAAGACATCACAGTTACAAACATAAAGAATTGCTCTTTTTAATTTCTATGGTTGAACTTTATTGTAGAGAAGTGTACATATTTGATATACATTTAACATTTAATCATTAATTCATTGATTCACCTAAAAAAAATTCTGACTTTGTACTAAATACTGTGCTAGTTAGAGGAATAGGAAAGATGGCACCGTCCTTGCTCTAAAAGAGTGTAACATCTAGATGGAGAAATGTGTATCTGTTATGTTATCTGCACAACAGACTTTGAGGGAAAACCATCATATTAATATTTAATATTAAAATTACAATAATAGCCAGCCCCCACCAACTTTCCAGCCATTTGTAGGCTCAGTTTCCTTAAAAATTTCCTTGTTATTTATTTTTCTTTTTTAGCCTGTAGGGAATTTAATGGTGGTATATAGAAATGGCATACATCATTCTAAATATACCAGTGATTAGGAACCAATGTAATTGTGAATCACTGTGGAAAATTAAGCCATCTTTAGAATGTTATGCTTAAGAAAACAGCCACTCAAGTATATGCCATTTTCATTGATAGCATCTATACAAGGACCATAAAGAATAATTATATTTAACCCATTCACATGTTGATAAATATTAAAGCGGTTTTCAAATTTTGGTAATTTTGAGTAAAGTTTTACAGATATTCTTAGAGATGTGTTTGCTCGAAATATGAGCTAATTTCTCTAGAAGGAGAAACATAGGAGAAGCATGTATTTACCTATACTAGATAATGCCAAACTGTTTTTCATCAAAGGAATTGTACCATTTTACACAACTGCAAAGTGTTTCTTCTATTACTCCATATCTTGACCATAATTTGGGACGCTTAATCTTCTTAATGTTAGCCATTTTATTGGATATGTCATGGCACATTATTTGGATATTAATTTACATATTTGTAAATGCAGATTTAACAGTGCTAGTTCAAATAATTGTTCGTTTTCATTGTGTTTTACTTACTGAAGGAGGCCTTTATACTTATTTATGAGATATGCATGATGAGAATATTTACTCCTAGTTGGTGATTGGTCTTTTCATTATTTTAAAAGTGTCTCTTAATAGAAGTTCCTTTTCTTTTGAGACAGGGTCTTGCTCTGTCATCCAGGCTGGAGTGCAGTGACAGTCTTCGCTCACTGTGGCCTCAACATCCTGACCTCAAGTGGTCCCCTCCCATTAGCCTTCCCATTAGCTGAGACTACAGATGTGCACCACTATCCCTGGATAATTTTTGTATTTTTATAGAGATGGGGTTTTGCCATGTTGCCCAGGCTGGTCTTGAACTCCTGAAGTCAAGCAATCCACCTACTTTAGCCTCCCAAAATACTGGGATTAGAGGCATGAGCAACCACACCAGGCCCAAGTGTTTCCTATAAATCATTTCTAATTACCAGATTCTTTTCCCTTTTGGTTTGGCCTTCTGTGTTCATGATTATCCCAAGATCAAGAAGATATTATCATTTTCTCCTACAAACCTTTTGCTTTTATATTTAATGTTTAGGCTAATATCAAATTCAAGTTAGTTTTTAATAACACTCAAGATTTATTTCTGTTAGTATATAAATTGCTACATTTATTGAAAAGCTCATTCCCATTGAACTGCATTACAGTTATAAAACAAGTAACCCTTTATATCAATGTCAAGGTTTGATCTTTTTTGTATTCCATTAATCTATTTGTCTATTCTTATATCAGTCTACTAAGTGAGACTTTAGAAGCTAGTATTGAATCTAAGTGTATAATTCATCCAAAGTTATTTTCCTTTCCCTTCTCCAAGTCCTTGACATTTTCATATGAGTTCTGCAATCAACCTGTCAATTTCATAATACTGCTAGAATTTTACTAGAATTATGCTGAGTCAATATGTTATTGGAAATCTACATCTTAACAATATAGAGCTCCTCAATCAGTAAACATGGGATATCTATATTTAATTTTAAGACCTAAAGGTCTTAAAATTTTCTTCCATGCTTTGATGCATTATTTAAGGTTTATTGAGATATAATCAACAAATAACAATATGTATATTTAAGATGTACAGCTTGTTTTGGTGTATATTATAAAAATAATCACCACATTCAGGCTATTTAACATACCCATCATTTCACATAGTTAGCATTTTCTTTTTCTTTTCTGATGAGAACATCTAAAATCTACACTCTCATTTAAGATCTACACTCCTAACAAATTTCAAGTATACGGTGTAATATTGTTAATTACAGTCACGTTACTGTACATGAGATCTCAAGAAATTCCTACTGCATACCTGAAATTCTGTATATTTTGACAAATATCTTCTTTCCCCCTACCAAAAGCTGTTAACAACCTCTATTGTACTCTGTTTCTATGCATTTAATTAGCTTAAATTTTACATATGAGATCATACATAACTTATCTTTTTGTACATGAGACATTTCATTTAGCATAATATCCTTAAGGTTCATTCAAGTTGTCACAAATGCCATGATCTCCTTTTAAGGCTGAATAATATTCCATTGTATGTATGTGTATATACCATGTTTTCTTTATCAATTTTTTCATCTATTAAGATGTAAGTTGTTTTTGTACTTTGGATGTTGTGAATAATATGGTAATGAACACGGAAGTATAGGCATTTTCTTGAGATATTTTATCTCCTTTAAATATATACAGTTAGATTACTGGATCATAGTACCATTTTCCATAATAACAAAAACAATTTCAATTGACCAAAACAGCATACAATGGTTTCCTTTTCTTCATGTCTCGGTAATAGTTATCTTTTGTCTGTGTGATAATTGTCATTCCAACAGGTATGAGGTAGCATCACATTGTGCTTTAACTTCTACTTCCTGTTCATAGGGATATTGAGCACCTTTATATACACCTGTTGGCCATTTCTATGTCTTTTGATAAATGTATATTCAAGACCTTTGCTCATTTTTAAATATTTTCTTTGTTATTAAATTCCTTATACATTTAATATATAGGGATATTAATCTTACTGGATATATGATTTGCAAATATTCTCTTTTGGTAAATTGTCTTTTTACTCTCTTTCCTGTGTTGTACAGATGCTGTGAAGTTTAGTGCCATACCGCTTTCTAATTTTGCTTTTGTTGCCTGTGGTTTTGAAGTCATATCCCCAAAATCACTACCTAGCCCATTGTTAAGAAGCTTTTCCCTGTGTTCTCCAGTCTTATGTTTGTCTTTTATTCTATTTGAGATAATTTTCATATATGGTGTGAGATAACTGTTTCATCTTAATTCTTCTACATGTAGATAGATAGATTTTCTAGCATCACTTAACAGACTATTCTTTTCCTATTGCATGTTTTGATATGATACTTTTGCAAAGATCAATTTACTATAGATACATGGATTTATTTCTGGGCTCTGTTTTCTGTTCCGTTGGTGTACGTGTCTGTTTTTCTGTCAGTACAATATGGTTGTGATTACCATAGCCTTATAATGTATTTTGAAATCAGGAACTATGATACGTCCAGTTTTGTTCTTCTTGCTAAGGATTACATTGGATATTTGAGGTCTTTTGTACTTCCACAGAAATTTTAAGAGATTTTTCTGTAAAGATGCTATCGGTAATATGATAGAGACTGTACTGAATCTGTAGATGACTTTGGATAATGTGGACATTTTATATTATATTTTTAAATCTATGAACACAGGCTGTCTTTCCATTTATCTGTGACTTAATTTCCATCAACAATGCTCTACAATTTCCAGTGTACATGTCTTTTACCACTTTGGTTAAGTTTATCCCTAAGTATGTTATTCATTTTTTTTGCTATTCTAAATAAAATTGTTTTTGTTCTTGTTTTAATTTGCTTGTTGCATAGTGTGATATTTTTTAAAGAAATACCAAATAACTAAAGCAGATTTACAAGAAAAAAAAACAAGCCCATTCAAAAGTGGGCGAAGGGTATGAACAGACATTTTTCAAAATAAGACATTTATGAGGCCAACAAACATATGAAAAAATACTCAACATCACTGGTCATTAGAGAAATGAAAATCAAAAACACTGAGATACCATCTCACACCAGTTAAGAATGGTGATCATTAAAAATCTGGAGACAACACATGCTGGAGAAATAGGAACACTTTTACACTGTTGGTGGGAGTGTAAATTAGTTCAACTATTGTGGAAGACAGTGTGGTGATTCCTCAAGGACCTAGAAAAAAAATTCCACTTGACCCAGCAATTCCATTACTGGGTATATAACCAAAGGATTATAAATCATTGTATTATAAAGACACATGCACATGTATGTTCATCGTGGCACCATTTACAATAGCAAAGACCTGGAACCAACCCAAATGCCCATCAATGATAGACTGGACAAAGAAAACGTGTCACATCTACACCATGGAATACTATGCAGCCATAAAAAACGATGAGTTCACATACTTTGTAGGGATATAGATTAATCTGGAAATCATCATTCTCAGCAAACTGACACAAGAACAGAAAACCAAACACTGCATATTCTCACTCAGAGGCAGGTGTTAAAAAATGAGAACACATGGGCAGAGGGAGGGGAACATCATACACTGGGGTCTGTTGGGGGATGGGGGGCTAGGGGAGGGGCAGCTGGGGGGTGGGGAAGTTGGGGAGGGATAACACTGGGAGAAATGCCTGATGTAGGTGACAGAGAGATGCAGGCAGCAAAACACCATGGCATCTTTGTACCTATGCAACAATCCTGCAAGATCTATACATGTACCCCAGAACTTAAAG
>PVKV010019637.1:0-41713 GCA_004027835.1 Alouatta palliata | reverse complement strand
TTTTGTTAGTTTGAGAGAGATTAAAACACAAACTTTTACAATACCTCCAGTTCCTGCTATGTCATGAAGGGGGCATTCTAGCACAGGCACTGAAGTAGGGGTGGGGCATGGGCCAAAGGTGGCACTTGAGCGAGTATGGGCAGGAGAAAAGGAAAAACCTGGAAGTGGTGGCAGCTAAGTCTTCAAGGGATAATGGGGGTTGAGTTAATAGGTAGTGGAGGATAAATAGGGGCATAAGGTGGTAGGATGGGTTTACAGGCCTCAGGAGAGGGTGCTGGGAGAGGAGTACAGGTACAGGCAACACTGGAATTGTCCTGTGAAGAGGATGGTATAGGAAAATAAGTGGATACTTTTGGAGGTAGGGCTGGCTGGGAAGATGGCAGCTGGGAAGCTAAAGAGGAGGCTTAGGAGATTGGAGAAGGTGGTTGAGAGGGAGAGGTAGGGGTTGGGAGGGGTGGACAGCAGTCTGCTGGATGGAATGAGGAAAAAGAGGTAGGGTCAGGAGGAGAAAGCCCATCTGGGCAGCAAGAATGGAGGAGAATTTGAACAGGCAAGCAAGAATTGTAGAGGTCAGGTTATGATCTGAGGGCAGGAAAGGCCTGGACATTAGGAATTCTCCTCATTTTTCCAGTCGTTGGCAATAATTGCTTAAGTCAGTTAAAATTATAAAGTCAAATGTTCTATTTGTGGGCCATCGGGACTTATTATCCAATTCGTATTGTGGCCAAATGGAATTGCAACAACAAAAAAAGACAAGGTGCTTAAGGTGTATATCTTGCCTGAGGCCTAAGGTTTGTAGGTTTTTTTATGAGGCTGCCTAGAGGGCTGTCCTTTGGAATGGAAGACCGGGAATTTCCCGTAATGGTGGGTAGGCTTGGGAGAACAGGGAAAAGGAGACCATCCTGAATGGCAGGAAGGAAACAATAAAAGGAACAATCATCACCGCTGCCTTTTTTATTCCCGGAATGGGATCAAATGGCTCAGAGGAGTCCCCCTAAGACCTGATGATTAGCGAGTACATGGCACACGCCAGAGCCTTCTTGCAACAAGGTTGGATTTTTGGACCAGAGAAATCAATAGAGGCCATGTGGATTTTCTCTTTTAACCAGGCTCCCAGGAAACTTACCAGTAGGTGAGATTAATAAATAATGTGCATGTGCAGAGAGGTGACTGGAGGCTGAGGATCTTCCTTTGTCCAGTTGCTGTGGCCTGCTCTCCAGGGTGGAAGGGTAGGTCCACTGGGACATGGACCAGAACCCCTCCTGGGTTTCAGCACCAGATGTAAGGCTCTGTTACTGGTTTGAGAGCATACCAACAAACAACAGAGTCATACACTGTTTTCTTTGTTTGTTTTTTTGCTTTTCATACATATATTTTTAATATATATTAAATAAAATCCATATATATATATAATTGCATTTTAGGTTTTGGGGTACATGTAATGAACATGCAGGACTGTTACATAGGTACATACATGGCAATGTGGTTTGCTGCCTCCACCCTCATCACCTATATCTTGCATTTCTCCCCATGTTATCCTACCCCACACTGTTCCTCCCCTAGTCCCCAAACACAGATCTCAGTGTGTGAAGCTCCCCTCTGTGTCCACGTGTTCTCCTTGTTCAACACCCTCCTATGAGTGAGAACATGCACTGCTTGATTCTCTATTCCTGTGTCAGTTTGCTGAGAATGATGGTTTCCAGGTTCATCCAAGTCCCTACAAAGGATATGAACTGATCGTTTTTTATGGCTGCATAGTATTCCATGGTGTATCTGTGCCATATTTTCCCTGTCCAGTCTATCATTGATGGGCATTTGGGTGGGTTCCAAGTGTCTGCTATTATAAACAGTGCTACAGTGAACATATGTGTGCATGTGTCCTTATAATCAATTTATAATCCTTTGGATATATGCCCAGTAATGGGATTGCTGGGTCAAATGGAATTTCTATTTCTAGGTCCTTGAGGAATCGCCACACTGTCTTCCACAATGGTTGAACTAACTTACACTCCCACCAACAGTGTAAAAGTGTTCCTGTTTCTCCACATCCTCTCCAGCATCTGTTGTCTCCAGATTTTTTAATGATTGACATTCTAACTGGCATAAGATGGTATCTCAATGTGGTTTTGATTTGCATTTCTCTAATGTCCAGTGATGATGAGCATTTTTTCATATGTTTGTTGGCCTCATATATGTCTTCTTTTGAAAAGTGTCTGTTCATATCCTTTGCCCACTTTTGAATGGGTTTGTTTGTTTTTTTCTTGTAAATCTGTTTTAGTTCTTTGTAGATTTTGGATATAAGTCCTTTGTCAGATAGGCAGATTGCAAAAATTTTTTCCCATTCTCTTGGTTGCCAGTTCACTCTAATGATTGTTTCTTTTGCTGTGCATAAGCTCTGGAATTTAATTGGATCCCATTTGTCTATTTTGGCTTTTGTTGCCAATGCTTTTGATGTTTTAGTCATGAAGTCCTTGTCTATGCCTGTGTCCTGAATGGTTTTGCCTAGGTTTTCTTCTAAGGTTTTTATGGTGTTGGGTCTTATGTTTCAGTCTTTAATCCATCTGGAGTTAATTTTAGTGTAAGGTGTCGGGAAGGGGTCCAGTTTCAGTTTTCTGCACTTGGCTAGCCAGTTTTCCCAACACCATTTATTAAACAGGGAATCTTTTCCCCATTGCTTGTTTTTGTCAGGTTTGTCAAAGACCAGATGGTTTTAGATGTGTGGTGTTGCCTCTGAGGCCTCTGTTCTGTTCCATTGGTCTATATCTCTGTTTTGGTACCAGTACCATGCTGTTTTGATTACTGTAGCCTTGTAGTATAGTTTGAAGTCAGGTAGCATGATGCCTCCGGCTTTGTTCTTTGTGCTTAGAATTGACTTGGCTATGCAGGCTCTCTTTTGGTTCCATATGAAGTTTAAGGTAGTTTTTTCCAGTTCTGTAAAGAAGGTCATTGGTAGCTGGATAGGGATAGCATTGAATCTATAAATTACTTAGGGCTGTATGGTCATTTCCACAATATTGATTCTTCCTAACCATGAGCATGGAATGTTTTTCCAACTGTTTGTGTCCTCTCTTATTTTTTTGAGCAGTGGTTTGTAGTTCTCTTTGAAGAGGTCCTTCACATCCTTTGTTAGTTTTATTCCTAGGTATTTTATTCTCTTTGTAGCAATTGTGAATGGCAGTTCGTTCTTGATGTGGCTCTCTTTAAGTCTGTTATTGGTGTATAAGAATGTTTGTGATTTTTGCACATTGATTTTGTATCCTGAGACTTTACTGAAGTTGCTTATCAGTTTCAGGAAATTTTGCTATTAGACGATGGGGTCTTCTAAATATACAATCATGTCGTCTGCAAATAGAGATAATTTGACTTCCTCCTGTCCTAATTGAATGCGCTTTATTTCTTTTTCTTGCCTGATTGCTCTAGCTAGAACTTCCAATACTATAATGAATAGGAGTGGTGAGAGAGGGCATCCTTGTCTAGCGTCAGATTTCAAAGGGAATGCTTCCAGTTTTTGCCCATTCAATATGATATTGGCTGGGTGTTTGTCATAATTAGCTTTTATTATTGTGAGATACGTTCCATCAATATCTAACTTATAGAGAGTTTTTAGTATAAAGGGCTGTTGAATTTTGTCAAATGCCTTCTCTGCATCTATTGGGATAATCATGTGGTTTTTGTCTTTGGTTCTGTTTATGAGGTGGATTATGTTTATAGACTGTGTAAAGAGTCTCTGCCAGGTTTTGTTATCAGGATGATGTTGGTCTCATAAAAAGATATGGGGAGGATTCCCTCCTTTTTGGATTGTTTGGGATATTTTCAGAAGGAGTGGTACCAGTGCCTCTTTGAATGTCTGGTAGAATTGAGCTGTGAACCCATCTGGACCTGGGCTTTTTTTGGTGGGTAGGCTATTAATTGGTGCCTCAACTTCAGCCCCTTGTTATTGGTCTATTCAGGGATTCTACTTCTTCCTGGTTTAGGCTTGGGAGGGTGTAAGCATCCAGGAATTTATCCATTTCTTCCAGGTTTACTGGTTGATTGCATAGAGTTGTTTGTACTAATCTCTGATGGTTGTTTGTATTTCTGTGGAATCTGTGGTGATATCCCCTTTATCGTTTTTTATTGCATTTATTTGATTATTCCCTCTTTTTTATTTATCTGGCTAGTGATCTGTCTATTTTGTTGATCTTTTCAAAAAACTAGCTCCTGGATTTATTGATTTTTTGAAGGGTTTTTTGTGTCTCTATCTCCTTCAGTTCTGCTCTGATCTTAGTTATTTCTTGTTTTCTGCTAGATTTTGAGTTTTTTTGATCTTGCTCCTCCAGATTTTTCAATTTTGATGATAGGGTGTCGATTTTAGATCTTTCTTTGCTTCTCATGTGGGCATTTATTGCTATAAATGTTCCTCTAGACACTGCTTTAAATGTGTCCCAGAGATTCTGGTACGTTGTGTCTTCGTTCTCATTGGTTTCAAAGAACACCTTTATTTCTGCCTTCATTTCATTGTTTATCCAGTAAACATTCAAGAGCCAGTTGTTCAGTTTCCATGAAGTTGTGTGGTTCTGAGTTAGTTTCTGAATTCTGAGTTCTAATTTGATTGCATTGTGGTCTGAGAGACTGTTTGTTATGATTTCTGTTCTCTTGCATTTGCTGAGGAGAGATTTCTTCCAATTATGTGGTCAATTTTAGAGTAGGTGTGATGTGTTGCTGAGAAGAATGTATATTCTGTGGATTTGGGGTGGAGAGTTCTGTAAATGTCTATTAGGTTTGCTTGGTCCAGGTCTGAGTTCAAGTCCTGGATATCCTTGTTAATTTTGTGTCTCATTGATCTGTCTAATATTGACAGTGGGGTGTTAAAGTCTCCCTTATTATTGTGTGGGAGTCTAAGTCTCTTTGTAAGTCATTAAGAACCTGCTTTATGTATCTGGGTGCTTCTGTATTGAGTGTGTATATATTTAGGATGGTTAGCTCTTCTTGTTGCATTGATCCTTTTACCATTATGTAATGCCCTTCTTCGTCTCTTTTGATCTTTGTTGGTTTAAAGTCTATTTTATCAGAGACTAGGATTGCAACTGCTTTTTTTTTTTTTTTTTTCTCTCCATTTGCTTGGTAGATCTTCCTCCATCCCTTTATTTTGAGCCTATGTGTATCCTTGCATGTGAGATGGGTTTCCTGGATACAGCAGACTGCCAGTTTTTGACTTTTTATCCAATTTGCCAGTCTGTGTCTTTTGATTGGGGCATTTAGCCCATTTACATTTAAGGTTAATATTGTTATGTGTGAATTTGATCCTCCATTTTGATGCTAGCTGGTTGCTTTACCCATTAGTTGATGCAGTTTCTTCATCGTGTCAATGCTCTTTACCATTTGCATGTTTTTGAAGTGGCTGGTACTGGTTGTTCTTTTCTATGTTTAGTACTTCTTTCAGCAGCTCTTGTAAAGCAGGCCTGGTGGTGATGAAATCTCTGAACAATTGCTTGTTCATAAAGGATTTTATTTCTCCTTTGCTTATGAAGCTTAGTTTGGCTGTATATGAAATTCTAGGTTGAAAGTTCTTTTCCTTGAGGATGTTGAATATCGGCCCCCACTCTCTTTGGGCTTGTAGGGCTTCTGCTGAGAGATTCTCTGTGAGTCTGATGGGCTTTCCTTTAACCTGACCTTTCTCTCTGGCTGCCCTTAGCATTTTGTCCTTCATTTCAACCCTGGTGAATCTGACAATTATGTGCCTTGGGGTTGCTCTTCTTGAGGAATATCTTTGCAGCGTTCTCTGTATTTCCTGGACTCGAATGTTGGCCTGGCTTGCTAGATTGGGGAAGTTCTCCTGGATAACATCTTGAAGAGTATTTTCCAGCTTGGATTCATTCTCTCCGTCACATTCAGGTACACCTAACAAAAGTAGATTAGGTCTTTTCACTTAATCCCATATTTCTTGGAGGCTTTGTTCATTTCTTTTTACTCTTTTTTCTCTAATCTTGCCTTCTTGTTTTATTTCATTGAGCTGATCTTCAATCTCTGATATTCTTTCTTCTGCTTGGTTGATTTGGCTATTGAAATTTGTGTATGCTTCGCTAAGTTCTCGAGTTGTGTTTTTCAGCTCTATCAATTCATTTACATTCATCTCTAAGCTGTTAATTCTTGTTAACATTTCATCAAACCTTTTTTCAACATTCTTAGTTTCTTTGCATTGGGTTATCACATTTTCTTTTAGCTCAGAGAAGTTTCTTATTATCCACCTTCTGAAGCCTGTTTCTGTCAATTCATCAGACTCATTCTCCATCTAGCCTTATTCCCTTGCTCGTAAGGAGTCGTGATCCTTTGGAGGAGGAGCGGTGTTCTGGTTTTGGGTGTTTTCCCAAAACCAAAACCAAAAGGTGTTTTCCTTTTTGTGCTGGTTTCTTTCCATCTTTGTGGATTTATCTACTTGTGGTCTTTGTGGTTGGTGACTTTCAGATGGGGTCTCTGAGTGGGCATCCTTTTTGCTGCTGATGAAGTTATTTCTTTCTGTTTCTTAGTTTTCCTTCTAATAGTCAGGCCCCTCTGCTGTAGAACTGCTGGTGGTCCACTCCAGACCCTGCTTGCCTGGGGATCACCTGCAGTGGCTGCAGAACAGTAAGGGTTGCTATCAGTTTCTTCTTCTGTTATCTTTGTCCCAGAAGGATACCTACCTGATGTCAGCCAGAGCTCTCCTTTATGAGGTGTCTCTTTGGTTATACAAGGCTAGGGGAGCTGCTTGAGGAGACAGTGTGTCCTTTATAGGAGTTCAAGTGCTGAGCTGTGAGCTCCATTGCTCTGTTCAGAGCTGCTTGACAGGTACGTTTAAGTCTGCTGCAGCAGAACTCATAACCACCTTTTTTTCCCAGGTTCTCTGTCCCTGGAAGGTGGGGCTTTATTTATGAGTTCCTGTCATTCTGCTGCCTTTTTTGAGAGATGCCCTGCCCAGGGAGGAGGTAGCCTAGTCACAATCTTCCAGCAGAGGTGTTGCTGAGCTGCTGTGGACTCTGCCCAGCTACTGTGTGAACTTCCTTGCAGTTTTGTTTATAGGGGTATAGTTAGAACTGCCTCAGTAATGGCAGTCTGCCTCAGTAATGGCGGACTGTCTCTGTAGTGGTAGACTGCCTCAGTAATGGCAGATTGCCTCGGAAATGGTGGACTGCTTCAGTAATGGTGGACTGCCTCAATAATAGCAGACTGCCTCGGCAATGGCGCACTGCCTCAGCAATGGCGGAATCCCTCGGCAATGGTGAACTGTCTCAGTAATGGTGGACTGCCTCGGTAGCAGTGGACTGCCTCGGTAATGGCGGACGCCCTTCCCCCGACACAGCTGGACCATCCTGGGTCCAGCTGTGCTTGTTGTGAAACTCTCAATCCATAGTGTCTTTGTGGGGGTGGGACCAGCCAAGCCAGATCACTTGGCTCCCTGTTTCAGCCCCCTGTTTTTCAGTTCAACGGGCGACTCTGTCTCTCAGGCGTTCCAGTTGCCAGTTGAAACAGCACCCAGATATGTGTGAGTTTTTGTGCAGAGACCTGCTGCACCAGCTGAAACAGCCATGCTGGATACTCATGGTGCTTTTCTGCCTGGAAATCTCCTGGTCTGTGGGCAGTAAAAATTCATTTGGAAATGCAGCGATCACTCACTCTCTGTGTTTTTGCTGGGAACTGCAATCCAGAGCTGTTCCTATTCAGCCATCTTCATAACACAGTTTTAATGAGCACCTGGGTGCAGGCAGGCTAAGGCCTAAAATGGCTTCAGCACCAAGTGAGAGTGCGGCAGGGGTTTTATAGTCTCCTATAAAGAGGAAGTGTCCCAGTCTGATGTAACTGCTACGTGGTACCTGGACAGCGTCTCTCTTGATCTTCAGGGGACACATGTCTTCCAGCTGGCTCTCTTCCAGCTTCTGCTATCTTGCTGACACACGCCATTGGTGCAAGTACCTTGTATGGTGTGTACCTTAGGATAGGTCACTTTTAGGTCCAAGCTTTCAGACCCCAGGGGGAATCTTTCAGTGCCCAAGGTAGTCAGGGCATAACTTAGTTTTATACATTTTAGGAAGACATGAGATGTGAATGAATCATTATATGTAAGAAATACATTGGTTTGGTCTGGAAAGGTGGGACAACTTGAAGCTAAGGCAGGAAGACCTGAAGCAGGCAAGGGGCTTCCAGGTCACAGATAAGTGAGAAAAACAATTACATTCTTTCAAGTTTCTGATTAGCCTTTCCAAAGGAGGAAATCAGATATGCATCTATCTTAGTGAGCAGAGGGATGACTTTGAATAGAATGGGAAGCAGATTTGCCCTGCACAGTTCCCAACTTGAAGGGGTCCAAGATATTTTCTTTTCACATTTCTCCCCTTTTCTTTATTAAAATGTTTTGGAGAAGGCATTTTAGAAGAAAATGAGTCTCTGGTCTCAAGATTCATCTGATCTCTCATGGTTAGGAAGGTTTATTCCTAGATAGGTAGGACCTGAAAGCTCATTTTTAGCAGGTTGTGAAATCTCATGTCTTATTAAGAGAAAATGGTGGAAAAAGAGATAAAAACAACAACACACAGAAGAACAATCTTAGAAAATCAATATAGGCCACATTACTCTGAAGTCTATACATCAGCAGGCAGTTATAAAAGTGATTTATGTATGTAAATAGGTTGCTGTTATTTTCCTCTGAAGTTTAAGTTGTCTAGTTTCAGTTTACAAGGCTTTAAGAAAGCACAGCTTAGTTTTCAGTGACTCCCAATTAGGGAAAATGGAAAAAAAGAAAAAAATTGAAAACATATTTTGAAGACTTTTAGCCAAGAAAATATTAGAATTCAGTCCAAACTGTAGAAAATAATAAAGATTGAAAAACATAACGCAAGACTAGAATCTAAAAACAGGTATACTATAATTTTTTAAACATAATTTTTCTTGCTCTAATTTCCCATTTTTGCTAAAGACAAATCATGGTAGAACTGTTTTGCCTTGTTGTACTAGGCCTAATTATTTATATACCATGTAGCACAAATAATTATTTTTTACATAGGCTTTTAAATTGGCTTTGATGCATCTTTGTTTCATAGAAGGAATCTCAGATAAGACATTTTTAAAGCTGAACCAAGCCATGGATTTGGGTCATCAAATGTCTATGAGTTGGGTGATCCTCTTAAAGTTCCAAGATAAACTCAGGGATCCTAGACCTGTCAGAAAGTGACATTTTTTTACTTACCACGGGTCGGAACCCTGTACAGGAGGTGTGTGGACAAAGATATAAGGCTAGTTTTCCCAAGGGGCTTTATTAGTCCATAAGTCAAGTTTGATTCCCTAAAGGAAACCACACCATTCTAGTCAAAGCCTTGGTAAAATAACCATTTCCTCCAATTTCATCCTGTTACAAATGAAAACATATTTGTATTGCACTTATGCAAATAATTGTATTGGCATAAGTTAAGAATACTCACAAATACTTACCAAATTGTGGAGAAATCAGAGAGAAACAATAGTATACTTACCTATTAAAAGATGTCAATAGCTCAAAAGTTTTAAGACTATGAAAATGGCTAGGTGTGGTGGCTCATACCTGTAATCCTAGCACTTTGGGAGGCCAAGGTAGGCAGATCACCTGAGTTCAAGAGTTTGAGACCAGCCTGGCCAACATGGCAAAACCCCATCTCTACTAAAAACACAAAAATTAGCTGGGTGTGATGGCATATGCCTGTAATCCCAGCTACCCGGGAGGCTGAGGCAGGAGAATCACTTGAATCAAGGAGGCTGAGGTTGCAGTGAGCCAAGATTGTGCCACTGCACTCCAGCCTGGGTTGACAGAGTAAGACTCCATCTCAAAAAAATAAAAGACTCTCAAAAATAAAACAAAAGGATCAGCAAACGTTTTAAGCAAAAAGTCAAAAGATTAGTTCATTCCATGCAGTTAAATCCTTTTCTGCTTGACATTCATGAACATTTTAGCTGTCCATGAGTCCTGAAAGTTTTTCTTCTATTATGTCACAGAATATCTATAATTTATCTACATATACACATAAGAATATTTCCAGACATGTTATAAAAAAGGGTTTTTTAAATGTATTTGGTCTTTTTATAAAATAGAAATATTTATAGAATTGTAATTATTAAGCCTTGCACTCCAGAAAGTGAGGTTTCAGGGACAACCTGCATGAATGCTAAAACTTGATGCTAAACTAAATATTTTAATTTAATTCATTAAGTTTCTGTTAAAAACATGCTGCAAGAGGCCTTGTGCTTGCCAAGTGAGAAAAAAAATCTTACATGTCAAGGGTTCAAGTCGGTCAGAGGCTTAAGTATTTGAAAATGTTCTGATGTTCATTTTCCAAAGAAGCATAGACCATGAAATAAATATTTGCCATGTAAAATAGAAAATAGAGTTAATAATCTAAAAATAATTCTGATTGAATTAGACACAACTGATGCAAATTTGGCTTACTCAACACTGAAGAGTTTAAGTGGGAGAGTTAAATTATTGACTTCACTCATACAATTTCTGTTAAGTTATGAAACAAAATCACTGCTTAGAATAGAACTTACCAAATATTGTTATAATCTGCTGACCTCATGCATCTAGATGATGATAGTTACTCTGCTAAAGTCTTTTGAAGCAATTGGTTGTCGCCTTCTTAAGCTCTGTTTTAAAAGATTTCTGTTGTGAAACAGATGGATTTGCATGAAATATTGCTCCTATGCTTTCTGATCATTTGTTTTTTCTCATAAAAGTGAAATTTTTTATTTGTGTCCTCTCTGGTTGCTAGGATAAAATGTCTCCTTAAGGTTGCCAAGACTAGCAGCAACAACAGCTGGTGAATCTAATTTGCATTTAAATGGACAATTCACAATAATGTCCTTCAAGTCCCAGGATGCTCTGAATGTATTCTCTATTTACATACACAATAGTAGTTGCAAGATGTATATACAGGCAACAATACAATCTAAAAGCTGCATATTAAGGATCAGTCACACTATGAAGGGCTGCTGATGCACTCACTCATCACCCTCTTGAAAAAATAATTATCCCAAATCTAATGCCTGATCCTCATGTCAGGCTATCTCCTTCTAATATTTCAAGCTGCTCAAGGATTAATTTTAGCAAGCCTAGAATTGGCCTGTGTTATATTACTGAATAAAAGGTCTACCAAAAATCTGTGATCTCTGATCAAGTCATGAAATAATTATTATAATTGATAAAATTGCTTTGTAACCAAGAGTCCGAGGAGTTTCAGGGAAGTTTGTACCAGGTTGTTAGCATTGTTTACTGATAACAGTGAGACTGATGATTCATATCCAATTGTGGTAAGATCCCAGAAGATCTCCGCTATTGGTGCTGGTTTCATACCAAGAATATTGCTTTGGGCTATGATGCATATTCTTACTTTAATGCTGTTGCTATATTGTATCCTTTTCTTGTAAAACTAGATTTGAAAATACTTCCACTTTGAGTCTTGAGAATGTTCTTTAGCAATTAAATCCTGTTTGATTGCCACTGTTCATGTGAAAGCTACACAAATGCTCCTTTTAATAATCACCTTTAAAAATAGTCACTTTTATGATTATAAATTATTATGTGCTTATCAAAAAGCTTGGAGACTATAAAAAATTTCTAAGGAACAAATAAACTGAAGTTACTCATAATCTTAGAATCAAGATATAATCATTCTTAATTTTTCCTATATGCTTTCTGTTTTCCTGAGATCCTGTGTCATAATTGTTTTGTAATTTGCTTTTCTTCAGGTGACCTTAATAACATTAGCATTACTCTTAGTGAATATTTTCCTGACTATATACTGTTTCACCAATGGATATTCCATTGTTACAAACAAGATTTGTAGTGTTGAAAATTCCATTTATTTTGTTTTTCTTCTTTAAAAATAAGAAGTTATGGGCCAGGCATGGTGGCTCACACCTTGTAATCCCAGTACTTTAAGAGGCCAAGCTGGGCAGGTCACGAGGTCAGGAGTTCAAGACCAGCTTGACCAACATGGTGAAACCCCATCTCTACTGAAAATACAAAAATTAGCTGGACGGTGGTGCACACCTGTAATCCCAGCTACTCAGGAGGCTGAGGTAGGAGAATCACTTGAATCCAGGAGGTGGTGGTTGCAGTGAGCCTGTATCATGACACTGCACTCCAGCCTGAGTGACAGAGTGAGACTGTGTCTAAAAAAAAAAAGTAGTTATGAAACTGTATTGTGCATAAGGCTGTTTATCATATTTCATCCATGTCTTTCAGATAGATTCCTAAAATGAGATTGACTATGCCATGGAATATAAACATTTTTAAGGCTAAAGACATAACTATACTGATTAATTTCCAAAAAAGTAATATCTACTTATATACTCACAAAAACTATAGAAATAATTTACTAAAGCAGTCATATCTTTTAGAAATATTTAAAAGATATGAAAGATCCTTTTCTGTTATAGTTATTGGAATAATTTTTTGTTTGACTTTTAATTTATGTATTTGTTTGTTTGAGTTTTAATTTTTTTGTTTGACTATGCCATAGAATACAAACATTTTTAAGGCTAAAGATATAACTATACTGATTAATTTCCAAAAAGGTAATATCTACTTTTATATTCACAAAAACTATACAAATAATTTACTAAAGCAGTCATATCTTTTAGAATTATTTAAAAGACTATGACAGACCGCTTGTCTGTCATAGCTATTGGAATAATTTTTGTTTGACTTTTAATTTATGTATTTGGCTTATAGACATTTTATGTCTTTATATAATTAAATCTATTATCTTTTCTCTTCTCATCTCTTATATTACTTTAAAGTCTGGAAATCTTTCCTCATGCAAACATTTGATAGTATATTCATTTTTATTTTCTTCTAGACGTTTTACAGGCTGATTTTTTTTACCTTTAATTCTTTAAGCACTTTAGATGAAATTTCCCAAATTATAACTTCATTTATTCTAGTACTATTTATTGAAAACCTTTACTATATGTTATTATGTGGTTCATATATATTATGAAAAAATAAATCATCCCTGGAATTTTAGGTTTCCCTGCAAAGTGTTGGACTCCTGAGCCATGGTATGTTGTAAATTAGAAAATATTTGGCTTTATTTTTTCCAGAAAAAAAATTCCTTTTCATATGCCAGAGTAGTACATCTTCATCCATTTGTCTTTTTAATGGTGGAACCAATTGCTCCCATTCAAAAGATAATAAACCTCTTATCCCCTGGGATCCAAATGGTTGCATTTCAGAATGGGAACCTGAGTTAAAGGAAAGGGTCACTGAATAATGCTTAGACTACTGGAAGACTTTAGAGTGTTATATTTCCTTATATTTACATTTCTAAGGAGACAATTCTGGGTTGCAAACTTGGAGAACTAGTCTTATCTTGCCCCTGAAGATACTCATTTGCACTACAAACTTAAGAACCCAGAATCCTTCTCCCCTTCTAGATTAAAGGAGAAATGTAAAGTTCTGGGTCCCTAGCCTACAGTGCAGTCCCACAGCATATGTTAGGATTTATCCATACACTTCTCATCATCTCTAAGGGCTGTTTTAGCTTTGAGTACAAAAAAGCTCTGATCTCTGACTGTCTGCAGGTGTTTCTATTAAGTTTTCAATTGTCTACCTATCTAAATATATAATTGTGCAAACAGGGAAACAGATCCATCACAGTTTCTATCTTAACATACATTAAATTTTTATTCTCCTGGAGCTCCTTCTGGACTATTTTCTTTGTTGCTATTACTTTAGTGATTATGTAAGCTTTGTATTTTAGATATTTAATAAATTTTATAACTTGTATTTTTTCTAATTTTTAAAGCAATTCTTGTCCATTTACCTTTTTATGTGACTTACAGAATCCTTTCATTGAAATCTAAAAAGAAGTTGATATTTTTATTAAGCCTATCAACAAATTGGTAAATAATTCACATCTCTATAATAATCAGTTTTCCCATGAAGAAACATTTCTTCCTTTATTTAAATATTTTCATTTCTCATTTTTGCAGTTTTCTGTATAAAATGTAATTTCTATTTGATAATATTATTAAGAATTTATTTCTGTTGCTGATGTGTATGTCATCTTGTTTTTCATTATGCTTTTTTTTTTTGCTTTTTTTTTTTTTAGGTTTTGGGGTACAAGTGAAGAACATGCAAGATTGTTGCATAGGTACACACATGGCAGTGTGATTTGCTGCCTTCCTCCCCATCACCTATATCTGGCATTTCTCCCCATGCTCTCTCTCCCCAACTCCCGAGTCCCCACTGTCCCTCCCTATTTCCCTCTGACAGACCCCAGTGTGTAATAGCATTATTAATATGACTATAAAATAGTCTTACTTTCGGTCGTTATTATTTATTTATTTTTGAACTTTAATTTTTTTGAGACAGGGTCTTGCTCTGTCACCCAGGGTAAAATGCAGGATGGAGTGCAGTCACAGCTTACTGAAGTCTGGACCTCCCCGGCTCAAGCAATCCTCCCACCTTAGCCTCCCAGAGTAGCTGGGACTTATAGGCACACACCACCATGCCTGGCTAATTTTCGTTTTTGTTTTTGTTTTTTTGTAGAGGCAGGTTTTGCTCTGTTCTCCAGGCTGGTCTTGAACTTCTGGGCTAAAGTGATCCTCCTTCCTCAGCCTCTCAAAATGCTGGAATTACATCCACAGTGCCTGGCTGATAATTTATAAAATGCTTTTAATGGTACACCATATTTGTTGAGCCCTGAAAAAAAAGATTTTCGTGCTGACCTGTCCAGCATATTCATCATGAGTACTTGCCATTCTTGGGCACTGGAAACACCAAGTTATGTAAGATAATATAATGATGACTTTTAAGAAAAACTCTGAAATTCATTCTGTATCCTTCCATGAAAAACTAAAACTGACTTTGAAAATTATGACAGTAAGAAAAAACTGCTGTAGTTGATTTCACCTTCCTTCTAATCTCCAAGCTGTATTTGGTCACTCCTGGGCATAGGCCAAGCTCTCTTTGGGAGGAATTAATTCATAGTTTAAATTTAAAGCAAGGATGATAACAGATTTTCTTTATCCACTCATTGAATGATGGGTATTTGATCTGGTTCCATATTTTTGCAATTGCAAATTGTGCTGCTCTAAAGATGCATATACAAGTATCTTTTTCATATAATGAATTCTTTTCCTCTGGGTGGATACCTGGTAGTGGGATTGCTGGATCAAATGGTAAATTGATTTTTAGTTCTTCAAGGAAACTCCACACTGTTTTCCATAGTGGTTGTACTAGTTTACATTCCCATCAACAGTTTAAGTGTTCCCTTTTCACTGCATCCAGGCCAACATATATTTTTTTTGGAAAAAAAAATTTTATTATGGCTATTCTTGCAAGGAGTGAGTTGGTATCATACTATTGTTTTGAATTTCATTTCCCTGATCATTAGTGAGGTTGAATATTTTTACATATGCTTTTTGGCCATTTATATATCTTCTTTTGATAATTGTCCATTCATGTCCTTAGCCCACTTTTTTATGACGTTGTTTTTTCTTGCAGATTTGTTTGAGTTCTTTGTAGATTCTGGATACTAGTCCTTCAATAGATAGATTGTGCAGATCTCCCATTCTGTGGCTTGTTTGTTAACTCTATTGATTATTCCTTTTGCTGTGCAGAAGCTTTTCAGATTAATTGAGTCACATCTATTTATCTTTGTTTTAGTTGCATTTGTTTTTGGGTTCTGGGTCATGAACGCTTTGTCTAAGCCAACATCTAGCAGGGTTTTTCCAGTGTTATCTTCTAGAATCTTCATGGTTTCAGATCTTAAAGTCTTTGTTCCATCTTGAGTTGATTTTTGCATGAAGTGAGAGATGAGGATCCAGTTTATCCAATTTCTTTAGCTGTCCTCACATAATGTCAGATGCCTTCCGAGTCATCACCATCATTGCTGGTTGATTCTCCAATGACAGGTCCTTTTCTCAATGAAGGAGCCCCATATTTCCCCTTTTTTGTTTATTAAGATATACTTTAGAGTTAGAGTTTATTCAATAATGACCTAACTGGTTGAGTAATAGGGGATGCCAGTTTTGTGTTGTATTTGTTAAACTTGCAATAATATGTAAATTGAGCACTAAGATAGTTAAGTCCATTATTAGTTTTTATAGTTTGTGAAAGACCTAAAGTTATAAAAGATTTAAACAAATGAGTAATTGCATCTTAATTTTTTTCTTCTTCCAGAGAGTAGCCTGTATCAAGCCCATATACATGTCCATGGTAACATGGAGAAATTTAAAACGTCTAAAGGGTAGATACTGAGTAACATCAGTTTGCAAGATAGCACTAGGCACCAGACCTTGTGGGGTGGCACCAAGCCAAGGAAAAAAGGGTGAGAGAATGCTGTTGTCAATTTTTAATAATTACGCAATCTTGAGCAAGTGTTACATGAAACTTGTTTAAGAGTGCCGGCATTTTGATGGAATAAAAAAAAAGCATGATTGGCTTTAGCTTGTAATAAAGCAGAAAAGTTTGCAAACCACATTTGTGTTTGTACCAGAGCATTAGCTCAAGCATTCCCTTCTGATAAGGGACCAGGTAACCTAGAATGAGAGCGAATATGTGTTATGTGAAAATGGTGATGATGGGCATAGAGGAGGTTTTGCACTGTAAGAAACAAACCTAGTAGAGATTCATTAGTAATGCCCTTCACATGTGCAAGATTTAAATGAGTAATACCATACACCACATAAGCTGAATCACTATATTTATATTTTGATGAGGAAAGGTTTGTAAGGTCAATATTAGGGCACCTAACTCTGCCTGTGGCATAGTTTTAAAATGTTCCTGGATTTTGCATGGATCTTGCCACACTATAGCTGTCTTTTCAGTTTTTCTTGAGCCATCTGTAAAGACAGTAGTGGTATGAAACAAAGGCTTAGAAACAACAATAGATATAAATTTAACAGGCACACTTTGTAAAAAGTTTAGGATCTTAGAGGCTGGTAAATGGAAGCTGATATTACCAATAAAGTCAGCCATAGTTACTTGCCAATTAAGATTACAAGCTAAGAGAGTATGACATTTTTCCTTGCTTAATGGTAGAAAAAGAGTAGCAGGGTTATATCCTGACAACTGGACATAATGCCAGTGTTCCTTTATGATAAGAGAAGCTAGTAAATCTGTGGTCTTTTGTATATATTTAGAGGGGTTATGAGACAGATAGCACATAAAATATGAAAATGGCAAAAGATAAAGCCTACCTGTTAAACTAAGCAATGGAAAGGATAGATACTTTAAGTGATTTTTACCATATATTGGCCTTTGAAAGTCATTAAAATGTGACTGCAAGTTACCAGGATAATAAACTTGCATTGAGTTAGCTTAAGTGTATTAAAAAAATTTTAAAAAACTTTTAAAAAAGCATTTAGGTGCTGGCCATTTTCTTGCATTGGCCTTTAGATGGAATGTCTTAGAAGTGAGCTTGGGAAAGCAAGGCTGGAGCTGGTTTCTTTCCATCTGCACCGGGCTCACTAGGCAGCTGCCTCTCTTTCTAACAGCCTGCCACCTGTGGCTGCTCTTGCCCTGTGAGGAAGGAAGGAAGACTACAAGAGGCAGTAAGGGGCTAGAGAATAACCAGGTGGTAAAGTGTGTGTGTGTAAGCGTGGAAGCAGGAGGCAAGAGGGTAACAGGCTGGGAGAAGACTACTCCCCTCATCCTCTAGACCACCTACGCTTGGAGCCAACTCTGTTATGAAAGGTACTGAAAATATCCTGGGCTTTTTATTATTTTTACTACCCCCAAGCAGAAAGGCTTAGGGGAGGAACAGATACGCCGTGCAGTGTTTTTTAAACATTTTATAAAAAAGTGAAACAAACATTTCTTACTGCTGTGTCTCTCTTCTGAAGATGACAGCAGCTGGCAGAGCTCGTCCATCTCAGCCTAGTATTGAACATATGGCTATAGGAGAGCACCCCTTATTAGTGGGCTTCTCCCCCAGAGCTCTGTACTCTAGGCTGCTCTCTATTCCTTTGCCCACCTTAGGCTAGTAAGGCCCGGGTGCACATGGACTGTTTCTTAGCCCTTTCCCCAGGGGGCCAGGGAAGATGAGGAATTGTTTGTCAGCTTAAACCTGTGAGAGGTAGCAGGAGTAGGAAAAGAAGCAGCAAAGCAAGCAGCAGACCACTTCCTGGGCACAGTTACCAAGGCAGGTGACCATGGTGGGGAGGATTCTCAGGACTGGCCTGGAGCTGCCTGCAGCCACCTGGGGACTCGGTCTGTGCCTCTTGGCCTCCCTTTCCTCACCATAAACCCAGACAGAGGCAACTTGCCTAGACTGCTAGTGACTAAGTGGGCACTCCATGGCATCCTAGCACCTCTCCTGTCCCAGGCCTCCATGGGCAGCAAGAAAGCCAGTGCTATCTGGGATAAAACTCAGGAGGCAGCCTGAAACTTTCCCTTATGCTCCAGGGAAACAGAAAACAGCCAAGGCCAGAAAGGCCGATGCTGGAAGTAGGAAGTGAGAACTTGCATATTAGGAAGACAATTATAGTCAGCCACTCTCCTTCCCTCCTGGGGCACCCCTCCAGTAGGGAAGTTTGTCAAGGAGACACAGACATCCGATCATATAGATGTTCTCTAACCAGGGGTCTTATCTAAGAACTGTCCCTTAGGTGACCTCCAATATCCTCAAGGGGGATGGGAGGTGCTGTTTCCTGAACAGGGCCAACAGATGCAGGTCCCTTTAAGGGTGGAGAAAAAGAGGACAGTAGCTTTTCTATTGGTCGGGGGGAAAGGCTCCGGTCTGTCCTTATCCTCACTGCAAAAAATCTCTTCCTTATTCCCCACAGAAGGGAATGAAAGAGAGAGTCTCTCCCTGTTGTTGTTGTTTCTGCTTTTCCTTCTCCTTTAAAGCTCCTGAATTCCCTTCAGGTGGAGAAGATGGGTGGTCTGACTCACCACAATCTAGCAGATAAAGAGGATACAACACAGAGCACACCAGCACCCAGGTGGTCAAAATAGTAACATTAGTAAAACGACCTTGCTCATATCCTCTTTGCAGGTAGCGACCTACCTGCTCCCATAACTCTAAATCTAAGGTTCTTTGACCAGGAAATGAAGGAGATTCCTGCCAAATTAAGAGCATAAGCTTGTGTAGAGCTCCAGGCTCTACAGTGCACTGGATAGTCTTAGGTAGCTGTTACACTGTTTTAAAAAATACTTTCTGCTCTTTGGTTATTTCTTGACCCACGATAACCTAACCCCTGATATTTTACACACCTGTTGCTACTCTTGCCCTGAGAGGATGGATTAAACTTAATTATGCCTTGACATCCCATGCTTCTGATAGGAGTCAAGACTGTCCTTTACCTGGATTCCCTGAATATTGATGAGCTCTTCTTCACGATAAAGTCAAGGTGATCACATCAAGATCACCAGTTGCAGAGCTTATAGCTTGCAGTGAAAGCCAAGAACAAAGCACTCAGACACTTCCAGCTGAGCGGGGCTGGGGGGTAGCTCTTCCAAAGAGTCAACCCCAGCATCTGTCCACTAAGTATTTATTGAAAGGGCTTGTATTCTAACTTTAAAATAGTAATTCATCTATGTATTACTCTATTATTAAAATAAATTTAACAAAAAAAAAAAAAAAAGAAAGGGCTTTTATTAACTACAAACATCCACTAGATGGTCATTTGAGGTGGGTTGCTGAGGCACCTGTGACCTTGCACAACACTCAAGCTGCATTCTCAGGAGTCTGTTTTCAGCGTTCCTTATCACACCACACACTCCACTCCCTGTCCTATTTTCAGAGTCAAAGAATTTCATTTCCATGCACAAATAACATACACACAGTGCCTCAGTATTTTTCCATGCTCTGAACTCAAATGCCATGTACATAAGCTTTAATACGTTGCCATGAGACCCCTACACTGTAGCTTTCTTTTTTGGCTATGTCCTTCCCTGCTTTTGGTATTAGGGTGATACTGGCCTAATGGAATGATTTACGGAGGATGCCCTCTCCCTCTATCTTTTGGAATAGTGTCAATTGCATTGGTACTGATTCTTATTTGAATGTCTGATATAATTCAGCTGTGAATCCATCTGGTTCTAGACTTTTTTTCTAATTGGATTTGTTTTGATTTTGTTTTGAGGCAGAGTCTTGCTCTGTCACCCAGGCTGGAGTGCAGTGGCATGATCTCAGCTCATTGTAACCTCTGCCTCTTGGGTTCAAGCAATTCTCCTGCCTCAGCCTCCCAAGTAGATGGGACTACAAGTGCATGCCACCACATGTGCTAATTTTTGTGTTTTTAGTAGAGATCGGGTTTTGCCAGGTTGGCCAGGCTGATCTCTAACTCCTGACCTTAGGTGATCTGCCCACCTGAGATTCCCCAAGTGCTGGGATTACAGGTGTGAACCACAATACCCAGCCTATTGGCCATATTTTTATCACTATTTCAATTTTGTGGCTTGTTATTGGTCTGTTCAGAGATTCTGTATCTTCCTGGTTTAATATAGGATGGTTGTATATTTTCAGGAATTTATGCATTTCCTCTAGATTTTCTAGTTTTTGCATGTAAAGGTGTTCATAGTAGCCTTGAATAATCTTTTGTATTTCTGTGGATCTCCTCTTTTTTTTTTTTTTGGTTAATCTCGCTAATGGTCTATTAATTTTATATATTTTTTTTTTCAAAGAACCAGCTTTTCGTTTCATTTATCTTTGGTATTGTTTTTGTTTGCTTGTTTCAATTTCATTTAGTTCTGCCTTGATCTTATTTATTTTCTTCTGCTGGGTTTGGATTTGAATTGTTCTATTGTTCTTGTTTCTCCAGTGCCATGAGGTGTGACTTTACATTGTCTATTTGGGCCCTTTCAGACATTTTGATGTAGACATTTAATGCTACATACTTTCCTCTTAGCACCACATTAACTATATCCCAGAGGTTTTGATAAGTTGTGTCATTATTATTGCTCAGTTCAAAGAATTTTTTAATTTGCATCTTGATTTTATTGTTGACCCAACAATAATTCAGGAGAAGGTTATTTAATTTTTATAAACTTACATGGTTTTGAGGGTTCCTTTTGGAGTTGATTTCCAAGTTTATTCTACTGTGGTCTGAGAGAGTACTTGATATAATTTCCATTTTCTTAAATTTACTGAGATTTATCTTGTGACCTATCATATGATCTATCATGGAGAATGTTCTGTGTGCTAATGAATGTATATTCTGCAGTTGTTGGGTGGAATGTTTAGTGCATATTGTTAAGTCCATTTGTTGTACCATATAATTTAAGTCTATTGTTTCTTGTTGATTTTCTGTCTTGATGACCTGTCTAATGATGTCACTGAAGTGTTAAAGTGCCCGCCTATTGTGTTGCCATCTGTCTCATTTCTTACATCTAGTAGTAATTGTTTTATAAATTTGGGAGCTTCAGTGCTAGATGCACATACATTTAGAACTGTGGTATTTTCCTGTTGGACTAGTGCTTTTATCATTATATAATATCCTTCTTTGTCTTTTTTAACTGCTATTACTTTATTGTTTTATCTGATATAAAAATAACTACTCCTGCTTGGTTTTGGCCTCCAATTGCATGGAATATCTTTTTCTATCTCTTTACCTTAAGTTTATGTGAGTCCTTGTGTGTTAGGTAAGCCTCCCAAAGATAGCAGAAACTTGGTGGGTAAACTTTTATTCATTCTTCCATTCTTTATCTTTTAAGTGGAGGATTTAGGCCATTTACATTTAATGTTAGTATTGAGATGATTTAGGGTATCTGGTGGAAGAAATTTCTAAGTGGCAAACTGTTCAAAAGGAAGCAGAGCATAAAAGTTTGTAAAATTTGCAGCCTAATGATGCAATAGAAAAGAAAAATCCATTTTCTGGGGAGAAATTCAAGCCTGCTGCAGATATTGGTATAAGTGACAAGGAGCCAAATGATAATCACCAAGACAATGGAGAAAATGTTTCCGGGGCATGTCAAAGACATTTGTGGTAGCCCCTCCCATCCCAGGCCTAGAGGCCTAGGTGGGAAAATGGTTTCATAGGCCAGGCCCAGGCCCCCCTACTTTGTGCAGCCTAGGGTCTTAGTGCCCTTTGTCTCAGCAACTCCAGCTGTGGCTAAAAGGGGCAAGGTACAGCTCAGGCCATGGCTTTGGAGGGTCGAAGCCCTTAGCCTTGGCAGCTTCCAGGCAGAAGTTTGCTGAAGGAGTTCTTTTGGAGAAACTCTGCTAGGGCAGTGTGGAAGATAAATGGGGGGTTGAAGTCTCCACACAGAGGACCTACTGAGACACTGCCTAGTGGAACTGTGAGAAGAGTGCTACTGTCCTCCAGATCCCAGAATAGTACATCCACTTACAGCTTGCATTGTGTGCCTGGAAAACCCATAGACACTCAATGCCAACCTGTGAAAGCAGCCTGGGAGGAGGCTATACCCTGCAAAGCCACAAGGGCAGAGTTGCCCAAGACCAAAAGAACCCACCTCTTACATCAGCATGACCCAGACGTGAGACACAGAGTCAAAGAAGATCATTTTGGAGCTTTCAAATTTGACTGCCTTGCTGGATTTTGAACTTTGCCTGGGGTCTGTAGCCCCTTTGTTTTGGTCAATTTCTCTTATTTGGAAAGAGTGTATTTACCCAATGCCTGTACACTTACTGTATACAGGAAGTAACTAATTTGCTTTTGATTTTACAGGCTCATAGACAGAAGGGACTTGCCTTGCTCAGATGAAACTTTGGACTGTGAACTTTTGAGTTAATGCTGAAACAATTTAAGACTTTGGGGGGACTGCTGGGAAGGCATGATTGGTTTTGAAATGTGAGGACATGAGATTCGTGAAGGCCAGGGATGGAATGTTATAGTTAGGCTCTGTCCCCACCCAAATCTCATCTTGAATTGTAGTTCTCTTAATCCCCACTTGTTATAGTGGAGGATCCAGTGGAGGTAATTGAAGTATGGGGGAAGCTTCCCTCATACAGTTCTCCTGGTAGGGAATACATCTCAAGAGATCTGAGGACTTTATAAGGGGTTTCCCCTTTCACTTGGCTCTCATTCTCTTGTCTGCCACCATGTAAGATGTGACTTTTACCTTCTGCCATGATTGTGAGGCCTCCCCAGTCATGTAGAACTGTGAGTACATTCAACCTCTTTTCATTTATAAATTACCCAATCTTGGGTACATCTTTATCACCAGCAAGAAAATGGACAATTACATTATTGACAAATTGGGTGAATTCAAAATCTTTATCATCAAGCTCTAAGGTTCTTTCTTCTGCTTGTTTGATTCTATTGCTCAGACTTTCCAGTGTTTTTTGCATTTCTCTAAGTGTGTCTTTGATTTCCAGAAGTCATTATTGTTTCTTATTTATGCTATTTTATGGAACAACTTTTTTTCATATCCTGTATCATATTTTTTATTTCTTTAAGTTGAACGTCATTTTTCTCTGGCACCTACTTGATTTGCTTAGTAATTGACCTTCTGAATTCTTTTTCTGGCAATTCAGAGATTTTGTCTTGGTTTTGATCCATTGCTGGTGAGCTGGTATGATCTTTTGAGGGTGTTAAAGAACCTTGTTTTATCATGTTACCAGAATTCATTTCTGGTTCCTTCTATTTGGGTAGACTATGTCAGAGGGAAAATCTGGGATTCAAGGGATGCTGTTTAGAGTCTCTTACCCTATGGAGTGCTCCTTTAATGTGGTGGTCTCCTTCCCCTAGGAATGGGACTTCCTGAGAGATGAACTGTAGTGATTGTTTTTGCTTTTCTGGATCTAGCCACCCAGCAGAGCTATGGGGCTCTAGGCCAGTACTGGGAAGTGTCTGCAAAGAGTCCTGTGATATGATCCATCTACATGTCTTGCAGCCGTGGACACTATCACCTGCTCCACTGTAGTTAGCAGGGAAGTGAAGTAGACTTAGTGTAGGTCCTTGATTATGTTGTTTCTTAGTGTACTGGATTTGGTTTGTTGGCCTCCAGCCAGAAAGTGGTACTCTCAAGACTGCATCAGCTGCAGTCTTGCAGGGAGGATGCAAACTTTCCCTAGGGTCACCTAGCTAAGTATTCAGGATTCTCAGATGGTGGACCATAGAGCTCCAATGATATTATGGCCTTTGTCTTTGGCTACCAGAGCAGATAGAGAAAGACCACCCGGTGAGGGCAGGGATAGCTGTGTCTGAGCTCAGCCTTTCCTTGGGTGGGGCTTGCTGCAGCTGCTGTGGGGTATGGGGTGTGGTTCCAATGGAGTTATATTCCTAGGGGGATTATGGCTGCCTCTTCGGAGTCACACAAGTTACCAGGAAAGTGGAGGAAAGCCAGCAGTCACAGGCCTCATTCTGCTCCCACACAGCCTGCAGTCCTAAAGGACAGTCTCACTTCCATTATACCCTACAACAGCACCAAGTCTATTTCCAGACAGCCAGTGACTAGGGCTGAGAACTTGCCCCAGACCACAAGTCTCCCCATTGAGAAAGCAAGCAGAATCACCATTGTTTGGTGTCTCAGGGAGCCTGCAGCAGTGATCCAGTTCCTTCAAAGGGTTTGTGGATTCTGTCAGTGTTCCTGCAGTAGTTCTTGGAGGAAAAGTTAGTGATATGAGTTTCTACACACTGCTTTGATCATCAGAGCAGGAGCTGCAAGCTAGTCCTGCTTCCTATCCATCATTTTAATCTGTCTCCGAACTTTTAAATTTTTTAAAACATTTGTTTTTAACTCAGGTAAAAATACGTACAGTAAAGTGAAGAGTGAAACAAAATTCAGCTATGGGAAAGAAGTTTCTCTGTACACAGTATCATCCCATAATTCAACATTTCTGAAATTCTGGGAAAAGTTGAAATTTAGTTTCTTAAAAGTAATTATTGGTCAAATTGAACTTCTTTCTGTTTTTGAGCTTGTTCCTATCACAGGAGGATTTGAAGTGAAGATTAAAGAGGACATGTCTAAAAGTACCTAACAGAATTTCTGGCCCAAGAAAAATGCATAATAAATAATTCCCATTGCTGTGGGGGGTGTGTGTGTGTTGTGTGTGTATGTGTGTAATGTGGGGTAGCCATTTTAATTAAACTTTTAGTTTTACTAAATTTATATTTGTTTGATGGTAGAAATAAATAATTTTTCTAAAAATTAGCCTGTAAATTTTTCACCATCAGCTGTTAAGAATTCTAATTTTGATAGTTATCAAACAGAATAAACCTTGTCAACTGCAACCAATTTTTATTTGTGACAGGATTCAAATTTAAAACACCAGACCCCTTATAGAAATATGTATAATATAAACATATATTTGGTGTAAAATAGATTTTCTAAAAATTTTATCTACAGGTTATTTTTGTTATACTTAAAATTAGAGTTTTTAAATTTCAATCTAATCTATTTTTTCTGGATTTATTATATTTGCCATGTATGCACCTCTCACACTGAATTGGCACAAGGCAAATGGATGGATGGATAGAGAGATAGAAGATGATAGATAGATAGATAGATAGATAGATAGAGGGAGGTAGATAACAAAGGTGGAAAAGAAGAGAACAAAGAATTTTTGTGATAGTCTGATAAAAATAGTCATTTCTTGGAATCCAATTAAATTATTACAAAGTTGAAGTTTAAAAAGTTACTCAAGATCTAGAGTATAAATTGGATATCTCTTAATGCTCTTTTAGCCAACATTTTCCTTGTCAACAAGAATTGGTTTACTACAAATTTTCAGGGGTGAAATTTGTTTCTTAACCAATTATAAGTATTTCTATTTTCCAAAATTTGAGTGTTCTACTGATAAAAAATTGAGAATAAGAGTAAAGTAAATATAGTCAGTTTTTCAATAATGTTTGTTTTGAAAATGCAAATTTGTTTCAAAGCAATTGGTATATTAGAAACAATTTTTAGTATAATGTGAGTTTTGTATTTCACATGCATAATTTTATCTACAGAAAACACTACGTGAAGGTAAAAACCTTTATCCAGCTGGACTGAGCCAAGTAGGAATACGCAGAATGCATATACACACACTCCTTAAATATCTACCTCACTTAATGCAAGTGTTAAACTGAAAGATTGGTTTTTGTTTTGTTTGCTATTTCTTTTGTGTGTTTGTAAACTTGTGTATTTAAAAAACAAAAAAACTCATTCATCATCTTATATATGTCTAAATGTCCTGGCTCAGAAATGCCAGACTATGCATCCAGAAGGATAGCTTTAAGAATTGAGACGAAGCTTGAAATAGTAAAACCTTCTGAATAAAATGAGAGAACATGTGACACATTCTGAGCAACAGATGTAAAGGAATCCATATTGCCAACCATCAGAGACAATACTGGGAAATAAAAGAAAAGCCCATGGTTAGGACAATTTAGCTGCTGAAAGTCAATAAAAGCAAGGCCTAAAGAAGAAGAAAAAAATAGATTTTAAAGTATATGGACTAAACACAAAATGGTAAGAAAATTGGAAACAATCTTTTCCCTAATCGAGGAGACAGCACTATCTGTATTCAAAGACCCTAAATAGAAATTACCAAATCTTGCAGAAGTGGCTTTTGTTGTTTTGCTTTGTTTTGTTTTGTTTCAGTGATAGCAGTGGCTTCAAACATGGCAAAACTTCCAGCTTCAGCTGCTGGATGGAGCTGTAAGAACAAATTACCCACAAAAAAAAAAAAAAATAAAAAAAATAAAAATTCCCAACAGTGATACAGAAGCCAATTGAAGAAAAATGCTGTACTTTAGATTCAATTCTCTATTTTGAAGAAACATGTATCTATTATCATTGTACACCTGAAAAACCTACATCTCAAATGCAGGAAAACATACCCCAGGATTCAAGGCTGTAAACTATATAAACCTGATTCTGGCTAGCTCAAGCACAAGTATCTACGGTTATCTATATCTGGTATTACAACTTTCCATTCTTCAAAAAAATGATTCTTCTGCCATTTAACAGTAACTCACAAGTCATAACCCTTCAATGCTCACTTCCACAAGCAAACTTTATGTCCTTTTCAAGATAAAGTACCATATTTCCTATAGTATTTATGTATTTCTTGACCATTTTCAGACATACATGTTGACCAGCCTCGTCTTGAACTCCTGACCTCAGGTGATCCACCTGCCTTGACCTCCCAAAGTGCTGAGCATGAGCCACCATGCCCAGCCTTTTACTTTTTTTTTTTTTTTAAGAGATGTGGTCTCATTGTGTTGCCCAAGCTGGTCTCCAACACCTGGTCTCAAGTGATCTGCCAGCTTCACCCTCCCAAGTGCTAGGATTACAGGCATAAGCCACCACATAAGCCTAGAAGGCACAGTTTTAACATCACATAATCATAAAAATAGCAATAATTGACATGTTGACTATTTGCGATTCACCTTAAGGACAACTTTATTGATGATTATTATTATCTATTATCTCCACTTAACAGATGAGGAAACTGAAACTTAGAAAAGGTAAGCAATTTGCCCACATGCAGTCAGGGATAGAAATTAAATAGCATGTCTTCCAAATACTCTCTTGAGAGGCAGGAAGAACCTACTCGCCCTGAGGGAGTTGAAAAATATTTCACTGAGAAGTGACATTTGATCTGAATTTTAAAGAATGAGTCAAAGGTTTCCTAATAGAAAATGGTGTGAGGGCATTCCAGGAGAAAGAAAAATGTATGCATAAATGTGGGAAAGGGCATGACATATTTGTTCTAGGGCAAAGAGTTCACAGGAGCTGAATTGCTAAGTTACATAGCAGAAAGTACACAGAAAAAAGGCAACAAAATTAGGTTTAGATCCAATTGGGAAAGACTTGCCTTTAATCTGGACAACAGAAAACCAATGCTAGATTTGGTCTAAAAAAAAAAAACCAGATAACTTTCTGTGACTTAAAATGCTAGGCCCGTAAAATTCTGCCAAAGAGATAAAAGTGCCAGAGTTATTGAAACACTTGGATGATAAAAGATAAAAGTTAGGGGTTCCTAATTTAAAATAAGCCAACAGCTCTCTTCTCTTCTTCACTTCCTTTCCTGGACACTTCAGTCCTAGCCAATCAGGTGTAGCTGAGCATGTGTCCACCTCAACATGGGAGAGTCACAGTGGTCAAGAGTGATAATTGAGAGGAAGCTCAGGGTAATGAAACTCCACTGAGGGAGCCAGCCCAGAGTGGCCTGCCAGTGCTTAAGTAGGATGAGGAGAGCATCTGTGTGAGCAGGCAGCCTGGCCACAGGTGTTGGAGCCTGAGCACATCTACAGAGGAATAGCCCAGTGCAGGATCTCAAAGCCAAGGAGAGTAAAGAAGACGATCCTGAAGGAGCAAGCCCAACACAGGGTGTCAAAGCCACTCAGCATGAGGAGGGTGTCTGTAGGAAGGATGGCATGATAAAAGGAACTGTGTGTCCAGGTCAGGTGAGGAGGATGTCTGGGTATGGGGAGTGATCCAGTGTAGAGTGTCAAGCCCAGTTGTGGTGAGGAAGGTTTCTTTCTGGAATAGTAGACAGATATGGGATGTAAGAGCCCAATGAGAGTAAAGGGAGTGTCTGCATCGGTGAAGGATGATGTAGCAGTAGCCTGGAATGAAGATGTAAAACCTGAAGGGAGTGAGGAGGATGTCCCTGTGATGGAAGAGATAAGACCAGTAACGGGAATGAGTTCCATACATGGAAATTGATCAATAAATAATTACATTAAGGGTAATGTGTCAATTTCTCATGAATGAGCTGCAAATATGGAACTTCATGGTTTCATTTGGCATTGGAGGCATTAGTGTAAATTTAAGTCTCAAAACATGTTAGATATAGAGATAAATAGAGGTGTCCGCATTTGGGTATATATTCCCTACCTCTGTCCAGTGAAAAGACATGAGATAAAAGCAAAGACAGGAAGTACAAATAGCACCTAGATCTTGGTTTCTGAAGACTTTTATCCATTGAGAGCTAGGGATTTTGTGAAGAAATAGCTGATTCCAGGGCTGGGGTTGAAAAACTACAGTATGAGCCTGAAACAACTTATGGTGTCTAAAAGTGAGGAAGGGCTCAAAGGATCATAGAAACTAGTAAAAAAAAAAAAATTAAGAGTCAGGTTGAAGGAGCTTCTACTGGACAAATCAGAGATAATTTGGAGGTCAAAATCAGTACAAAGTGGCAGACGATAGTGTGCATTAAATAAAATAGAAAATTATGAGTTCATATTAAGATAAGCAAAAAAACAAACAGATTGAAATTATGCTGAGGGACAGGATTTTATATCATCTCAAAATTCTTTCCCCTGCAAAACATTAACTGCAAAGGGAAAAAGAATCACCTCACAGTGAACAACCTTGCTGATTCCACCTCATTCAAGTGATTAAACACCAGTGATAAGACAACATGAAATTGTGGTCCACCTAATAAAACACAAAGAACAGAACACAGTATCATTTTTAAAATATTTATGCCAAAGATGCATAACCTGAAACTAAAGATAAGGAAAAGTTAGATAAATCTAAACAGCAAGATAGTCTCTAAAATAATTGACCTATAATCTTCAAAAGTGTCAGGGTATTAGTTAAGAGAAGACTGAAGAGACAACTGTTCTTATGAAGGACACTACACAACCTGTGTATCTTAACTGCATTCTTTAATGCAACCTAAATGCAACCTGTGATCTTGAACCACATTCTTTAGACACAAAGTATGTTGTTTACATGCAGGCTGAGGATATGACGTTAGTAAGGTATCAGTGTTAGTTTCCTGATTTTGAGTGTTGTATGGAGGTTATATCCTTCTTTATAGGAAACGCTTATTCAAGTATTCAGGGATAATGAAGCACAATATCAGCAACTTACTCAAAAATAGATTCAGGAAAAAAGGTTCTTTGTACTACATATCCACAGTTTCTGAAGGTTGAGATTCTTCTTCTAAAGAAAGAAACAAACCGACAATAAAATCTCACAAACGTGTCAACTCAATTCTCCAGAACTCAGCTTGAGCTCAAATGTAATGCAGGAGGAACCGTCATTCTTCAAACCCGAGGCAATGTACTGCTTCCCTTAGCAACTTACTAAAATTCATATTCGTTCTGCTTTAACACACAATTCTTAACAAATCATTCTTGGTTTTCAATCTTCTGGCCAATAGCTGGTTACATGGCCACTGTTGAAGCAGACTAAAGACTAACATTAGTCTTTTACACTTGTAAAATAACTTTTAAAAAATGAAGTTTATTTAGCTTGCTGTGGAAAGGAAGACAGCGCTCCATAGGAACATAGGTGCATGTCAGTAAGGAGGAGTGGGTTAACAAAGGCTTCTTATGGGATTTGAGCTTATGTTGGATGATTCTAAGGAGGAATTAAGCAAGGAAACAAGAACTAGTTCTGAATTGGGAGCTTTCAAAAAGCAGGAAAAACTCTGTGATTGAGAATCTTAACACTTTTTATCTAAGAGGTAGGAAGAATAAAGCAAATCTAGAGTTGCCACTGGTAAAGAAGCAGCAACCGTCCATGTTAGTCAAAAGAGGGGCATATTTAGTCCTTTCTCTGGTCATGTAGCAGGCTTGCATATGCCTTGTTCTTAGCATTGTTTATGAGAATGCTAAGAACACAGCGTTGTGATGGGAGGGAATATTGCTGTCTGGTTGTCATCAGCACCATGTTTCAATTTCTCACCAGAAAAAAATAGACGAAGATGAAGAGTACAGTAAGATGCAGATACAATGTAAACACAGGAAGTAATCATCAAAAACCTGTTATTAAGAAAGGAAACAAAAAAATTTAAAAACATGGTCCCAAAATAATTATAATAACAATATGTTAACTGCTGCCAATTCTAAGGACTGTTCTAAGGTCGTACATATATCAAACATTTTTAATTCTCAAAGGTATACATTAAGTTGATATTATCTTCATTTTACACATAGAAAACTGAGAGACAGAGATTAAATTCCCCGATGTTGGTCTGCTGGTAAATAGCAGAGCCAGAATTACTATATAATATAATGGTGGATTTCCACATTCAGTGGCTAAACATTTACTAAAATCACTCTATAAAAAGTATTATCTGAACACTATAGGGAATAAGACATAGCACGTTCTAAAATATCCCTTAATATCTCTTCCAAAAATTGGCCACTTTCCACAATCCCCCTTCCTTGACTCAATCCCAAATTTTCAAAGGATATAATCTAGCATTCTATTTCATAGTTGAAATAAGGATCAATGATGTACTTCCCTTTGACTTGACTTACTCTAAATTTAGCCCCTTCTCTCCTTTCATTGTTTTCTCTATTTTGCATTTTCTCTTTTGTTTGTTGAACTTTATTGCCCCATACATACTACATATGTTATCTTGCAATTGTCTGTTTATATACCTGTCTTAGAAGACATAATTTTTTTTGTTTTTGTCTGCTCAGCATCCTAATTTTTTGTGGGGGAATTACTCATACTCATGCAGATATATGTTCAACAACTGGTCGTGTGTGTGTGTGTGTGTAATTATACATTTACTCATATCAACATATAATTTATAAAGAATAAAATATCTAATTTTCTTTTCATTTTAAATTCCATGCAACCAGTTAATTCTCATGGAACATTTTTGTTGATTTTGCCAAATTTCTGCAAACTAGAGTTGTAGTTGATGAAAGGGTGTGGTTCTGACTCAAAGGCAGGTTGATATTTTCATTTATGTTAATGAGTAAGGCAAAGTGAAACAACAAAGACCTATGTCAAAACTTTTTTTTCATCAGTGACAAGTAATGGTAAAATAACTTGGTAAGTAAAAGTCCTTTAATTTTTACTTAATAAATTAATAAATTTACCTTCATTTTTAATATAATTTATTTAATTGCAGATTAATATTAATTTTAAATAATATCTACATATAACAACAAGCTTATAGGACTTCTAAAATTTTAACAATTGGCTCTCAGGAGCAGATAGAAGACACATCTAACTTATCACTTGTGATGGTTAATATTAAGTGGTAACTTGATTGGATTGAAGGATGCAAAGTGTTGTTTCTGGTTGTGTCTATGAGGGAGTTGCCAGGGGAGATTAACATTTCAGTCAGTGGACTGGGAGAGGCAGACCCACCCTCAATCTGGGTGGGCATCATTCAATCAGCTGCTAGCCTGATAGAAAAAGCAGGTGGAAGAAGGTGGAATGAACTGACTTTCTGAGTCTTCCAGGATTTATCTTTCTCCCATGCTGGATGCTTCCTGCCCATGAGCATCAGACTCCAGGTTCTTTGGCCTTTGGGTCTCTTGGACTTACAACAGTAGTTTGTCAGGAGCTCTTGGGGCTTTGGCCACAGAATAAAGGCTGCACTGCCATCTTCCCTACTTTTGAGGTTTTGGGACTTGTACTGAACCCCTACTGGCATCCTTGCTCCTCAGCTTGAGATGGCCTACCATGGGAGTTTGCCTTGTGATTGTGTGAGTCAATTCTTCTTAATAAACTCCCTTTCATATATACACATATCTTCTTATAATAGTTCTATCCCTCTAGAAAATCTGATTAATACAGATTTGGGTACCAGAGTGGTTCTAGTGGAACAGAATTTTAGGGCTGGGTTCCTAAAGTTGGTTTAGGGGTTTCTGGAGTTGGCTGCTTAATCTTATCAGATCCAAAAATGTTAAGGATTCTACTTCTAATAGTATAGAGAACACTGATAGTCCTTGGCATTAACTGTTTAGAGAGTTATGCCTAATAAATGCATTTGATATTCCTGATTCACCACTCTTGAGAGGCAAAGAGTTTAGCGACTCTATACATAATACCTTTGTCCATATGTGGAGAACCAAGGAATGTAATGAAGTTGCCTGGTTGCTCCTAAGTTCACTGGAAGAAGTGAAGAAAGAAAAGGATGAGCTCAGGGATTCTAACTCCCAGCTCCAGAAGCACATACTGAACCTCAAATCTTCTGAGACTGCTGTGAGAGTCTGCTCTCCCATAGACAAAGGGCTGAAATTGCAGGTAATTAGACCCATGCTCTTATCAAGCAAGGGGGTGACCTGCAACAGGAAAGGTGCATGCTTAGTCTTACCAGGTGTCTACTGTTAAAGGGAGAAATTGATTGGGAAAGTATGGGACGCTGCAACTCAGGACGGGGATGTGTGGAGAACGCTGATGAACCTGGGGACATTGAGCTTGTAAATTCTGATGAGCCATTTTTGCCAGAGGAAACAGCCTCCTCACCCTCAGAGGTCTCAACATCCCCTCTCTGACCCATGCTGCCATCAGCCTTTCCACCTTTGTCTGAGGAGATCAGCCCTACACTGCCTGAGGCAACAGTAATTCCCTTCTATGAGGCAGTTGCCAGGCAACACAATGCTGATTTTCCACGGGACCCACTCCCAACACCCCTGTTTGCATCTAGACCTGTAACTAGACTCAAGTCTTGGCAGGCTCCTATAGATGAGGTTCAGAGTGTGATCCACAAGGAGGTGCACTACACTCCCAAATAATTCCTTGAGTTTTCTAATTTATATAAGCAGAAATCTGGAGAACAGGTATGGGAATGGGTGTGAAGTATGTGGGATAATGGTAGAGGCAACATAAAGTTGGATCAGACTGAATTTATTCATATTGCCCCACTAAGCAGGGTTTCTGCATTTAATGTTGCAGCTTGGGGAGTTCAAAATGGTTCTAATAGTTGATTTGCTTCATTAGCTGAAACGTGGTTTAAAAGATGGCCCCCTGTGAGTGAGCTGAAAATGCCTAATCTCCCTTGGTGGACCCAAAGACTTAGGGAAATTCAAATGTAGAGTCACTTTAGACCTACTTATCTCAGTTGGGGGCGGTCCAGAAGACATACCCTTCACCAATATCTTGAGAAACTGATTTGTGAGGGGAGCACCTGCATCCTTAAAGAGCTCTGTGATGGCTCTTTTCTGTATGTCAGATCTTACAGTGAAAACCACAGTCACTCAATTGCAGAATTTAAATGCAATGGGAAAACTTAGATCCTCAGGTGGCAGGGGTCAAGTGGCGACACTAAGTTGTCAAAGGCAAGGTGGGTATAGTTACCATAATGGACAGCAGAGGTAAAGCAGCAATCAGACTACTCTGACTTGTGTAGAACTCTGGCATTGTCTAATTAATCATGGTGTTCCTAGAAGTGCAATTGATAGGAAGCCTATTGCATTCTTATTTAACTTGTATAAGGAGAAAACTTCCAGGTCAAGTTGACAAAAGACTAGTTTGAATTATAAAAATAGAGAATCATGGCTCCTCAATCAATTTCCATACTGAACCACTTTATAGACCCAGAATTCCTTGAATGAAGGGGAGGCTGGGTCTTCTTGAGGAAGAACCCCACTCTACTACCAACAATTTATGCTGTTAATCATTCTCTCATATTTTCCCAAAGAGACCTCCAGCCTTTTACCAGGGTAGCTGTGCATTGGGGAAAGGGGAATGATCACAACTTTAGGGGATTACTGGACACTGGCTCTGAGCTAACATTGATTCCAGGGGACCCAAAATATCATTGTGGTCCTCCAGTTAGAGTAGGGGCTTATGGAGGTCATGTAATTAATAGAATTTTAGCTCAGATCTGACTTACAGTGAGTCCAGTGGGTCCCTGGACTCATCCTGTGGTTATTTTACCAATGCCAGAATGCATAATTGACATAGACATACTTAGCAGTTGGCAGAATACCCATATTGGCTCCCGGACTGGTAGGGTGAGGGCTACTATGGTGGGAAAGGCCAAATGGAAGCCATTAGAGCTGCCTCTACCTAGAAAAATAATAAATTTAAAACAATATTGCATCCTTGGAGGGATTGCAGAGATTAGTGCCACAATCAAGCACTTGAAAGATGAAGGGGTAATGATTCCCATCACATCCCAGTTCAACTGACCTATTTGGCCTGTGCAGAAGACAGATTGATCTTAGAAAATGACAGTGGACTATCATAAGCTTAACCAAGTGGTTACTCCAATTGCAGCTGCTGTACCAGATGTGGTTGCATTGCTTGAGCACATTGACACATTTCCTGGTACCTGGTATGCTGCCATTGATTTGGCAAATGACTTTTTCTCCATTCCTGTTCATATGGCCCACCAAAAGCAATTTGCCTTCAGCTGGCAAGGCCAGCAATATACCTTCACTGTCCTACCTAGGGATATATCAACTCTCCAGCTTTGTATTGTAATCTTGTTTGCAGAGATGCTGAGATGTTTGCATGCCAGTGGATGAGAAACAAATCTGACTAAAATTCAGAAACCACCTAACTCAGTGAAATTTCTAGGAGTCTAGTGGTGTGGAGCCTGTCAAGATGTTTCTTCTAAGGTTAAGGATAAGTTGTTGCATTTGTCTCCTTCTACAACCAAGAAAGAGGCACAACACCTACCAAGCCTATTTGGATTTTGGAGGCAACACATTCTTAATTTGGGTGTGTTACTCCAGCTTATTTATCAAGTGATCCAAAAGACTGCCAGTTTTGAGTGGAGTTCAGAACAGGAGAAGGCTCTGCAACAGATCCAGGCTGCTGTGCAAGCTGCTCTGCCACTTGGGTCATATGATCCAGCAGATCCAATGGTGCTTGAGGTGTCAGTGTCAGATAGGGATACTGTTTGGAGCCTTTGGCAGGCCCCCATAGGTGAATCACGGCAGAGGCCTCTAGGATCTTAGAGCAAGGCCCTACCATCTACTGCAGATAACTACTCTCCTTTTGAGAGACAGCTCTTGACCTCTTACTGACCTTGGTAGAAACTGAACATTTGACTATGGGTCACCAAATTGCCATGTGACTTGAGCTGCCTATTATGAACTTGATGCTTTCTCACCCATCCAGCCATAAAGTTGGGTGTGCAGAGCAGCATTTCATCATCAAATTGAAGTGGTGTATACATGATTGGGCTCAAGAAGATCCTGAGGGCACAAGTAAGTTACATGAGGAAGTTGCTCAAATGCCTATGGTCCCCACTCCTGTCAGCTTGTCTTCTCTCCCTGAGCCTGCACCAGTGGCCTCATGGGTAGTTCCCTACAATCAGTTGACAGAGAAAGAGAAGACTAGAGCCTGGTTTACACATGGTCTGCATGCTACCCAGGCACCACCAGAATGTGGACAGCTCCAGCACTACAGGGCCTTAGGACATCCCTGAAAGAGCAGTGAAGAGAGATCTCCCCAGTAGGCAGAACTTTGAGCAGTGAACTTGGTTGTGCAGTTTGCTGGAGGGAGAAGTGGCCACATGTGTGGTGATAAAGAAATATGGGGAAGAAGTATGTGGATGGCCTTGAGTGATAAAAAACTGTGAAGATATTTGCATCGCATGTGAGTGCTCACCAAAGGGTGACCTCAAGAGAGGAGTATTTTAATAATCAAGTAGATAGGATGGATACTCATTATGTGGATACCACTCAACCTCTTTCCCTAGCCACCCCTGTCATTGTCCAATGGGCCCACTTACAAAGTGGCCATGGTGGCAGGGATGGAAGTTATGCATGGTCTCAACAACATAGATTTTCACTCACCAAGGCTGACCTGGCTACAGTCACTGCTGAGTGCCCAATTTGCCAGCAGCAGAGACAAATACTGAGCCCTCAATATGGAACCATTCCTTGGATATTCTGGACCTCTTCCATCATGGAAAGGGCAGTGGTTTTTCCTCACTGAAATAGACACTTACTCTGGGTTTGGGTTTGCATATCCTACATGCAATGCTTCTGCCAATACTACCATCTGTGGACTCATGGAATGCCTTATCCACCACTATGGTATTACCTCTGACCAAGGGATCCTTCAGAGCTAATGAAGTGCAGCAGTGGGCTTATGCTCACGGAATTCACTGGTCTTACCATGTTCCCTATCATCCTGAAGCAGCTGGATTGATAAAACAGTGATATGGTCTTTTAAAGTCACAATTACAATGCCAACTAGGTGACAATACTTTGCAGGACTGGGCCAAAGTTCCCCAGAAGGCTGTGCATGCTCTGAATCAGCCTCCAATATATGGTACTATTTCTCCCATAGCCAGGATTCACAGGTCCAGGAATTAAGGGGTGGAAGTGGAAATGGCACCACTCACTATCACCCCTAGTGATCCACCAGAAAAATTTTTGCTTCCCCTTCCCACAACATTATTTTCTGCTTGGGTCTTAGTTCCAGAGGGAGGAATGCTGTCACCAGGAGACACAACAATGATTCTGTTAAAGTGGAAGTTAAGGTTGCCACGTGGACACTTTGGGCTCCTCCTACCTCTAAGCTAGGAAGGAAATTACAGTGTTGGCTGGGGTGATTGACCCAGACTGTCATGATAAAATCAGTCTACTACTTTACAAGAGAGGTAAGGAAGAGTATGTATAGAATTCATCCTAGGAGATCTCTGAGGACTTCTCTTAGTATTACCATGCTCTGTGTTAAGGTCAATGGGAAACTGTAATGACTCAGTCCAGGCAGGACTACAAATGGCTCAGACCCTTCAGGAATAAAGGTTTGGGTCACTGCACCTGGTAACAATCCACAACAAGCTGAGGTGTTTGCTGAAGGCAAGGGGAATGCAGAATGGGTAGTATAAAAACGGAGCTATGACCATGTGACCAGTTGCAGAAATGAGGACTGTAATTGTCATGAATATTTTCTCCCTATTTTGTTAGCAATATGTTTGCGGATGTATACAGTTGTACTGAGAAAATTCTTCATTTTATTTTCTTTCTTTTCCTTTATCATGTTGCATAAGATTTATTGACTTCATATCAGCATTTAGGTGTTGTTAACTTGGTGTAATAGCATTTAGGTTCAGGATCAGTGTGCTTCTGGTTATCTGGATAGCTGTTTTATGTTAGGTGTAATTACCATATTATTGCCTTTATTTGGAGATTAAGTAAAATTTCAGAAGGTATATATGGGTTCAAGTTGACAAGGGATGGACTTTGATGGTTAATATTAAGTGTCAACTTGATTGGATTGAAGGATGCAAAGTATTGTTCCTGGGTGTATCTGTGAGAGTATTGCCAGAGGAAATTAACATTTGAGTCAGTGGATTGGGAGAGGCAGACCCATCCTCAATCTAGGTGGGCACCATTCAATCAGATGCCAGCCTGGCTAGAAAAAGCAAGCGGAAGAAAGTAAAATGAGCTGACTTTCTGATTCTTCCAGGATTCATCTTTCTCCTGTGCCAGATGCTTCCTGCCCTTGAATATCAGATTCCAGGTTCTTCAGCCTTTGGACTCTTGGAATTACACCAGTGGTTTGTCAGAGTTTCTCAAGGCTTTGGCCACAGACTGAAGACTACACTGTCAGCCTCCCTACTTTTGAGGTTTTGAGATTCGCAATGAGACACTATTGGCTTCCTTGCTCCTCAGCTTGCAGATGGCCTATCATGGGACTCCGCCTTGTGATCATGTGAGTCAACTCTTTTTATATAAACTCCTTTTCATATATTCTTCTATCCTGTTATTTCTATCCTAGATAACCCTAATACACAACTGCTGCTTCTTTGCTTTGGATGGTCTTGGGTAGGAGAGACCATCTTCTATAAACAATCAAAGGAAGCTAGCCTCCTCTCCCCTGTGGTCAGTCAAGAAACAAACCCAAGCTTAGGAAGTTGTGTGCTCTCTTCTGGGACTTTGAATCTTAATTGAGTTATAAAAGGAAAAAAGAAACAGTTGGAGATCAATCATCCATCACATTATCAGTTGCTGACTTCAAAAGATTAGCAGCCATGGGACAAGTCTTCATTAATGGGAAATAGAAGTCAGTAGGTAATTCTTGCTATTAGACTGGGCCATGTTTCTTTTTCTACTGTCTGGAGATTCCTTGATTGCTCCCTCTTTCCATACTAGTTCTCAAGCCTATGATTCTTTCATGTTATTCCCATAAATTACATTTTGCTTATGTTAGAGCAGATTTCTATTGGTCAAAATCAATAAATCTCATATGTTTTATCTGAGCTCCTTAGGAGCAAGGACCAGATTATTTTCTAAGACTGTTTCTAAGATATGTTTCTAAGACTGTTTCTATGCACTTTACATAGTTCTAGCACTAGGTGAGCACTCAATAAATGTTTGCTAACATGAATGAACAGATTTTATAGTTAACATTTCTGATTATGTAGGTCATATACAAGCACCTAACATAACTTAAGATAATAAAAGTATGTTGTCAGTTCCAGAAGTTAGGAATAAATGTTATAATACACTGTTTCTGTACAGCATATTATAATATTTGCAAAAATATCTCAAGCCATTTCTAGATATTAAGATATTGGTGATCTTAATAATACTGGTGGGAGTGGGTGGGTGGGAGGTGATGTTTGTCATGTGATTGAATATTTCTTCTGTCTACTTTATATCCTCTTTGCCTACTGTTTATTTGAGTCACTGATGTAGCAATGAACTTTATAGAGGTATAAACTGGTAACTCCTTACTTCAGCTGTGACATATTCCCTGGTACCTTCCTGACATCTTGGCATGGTTCACACATGCATATATAATCTTGATATCAAAAGATTAACAGCCATGGGACAAGTCTTCATTAATGGGGAATGTAAATTAGTAGGTGATTCTTCAATTCTTCTCCTCCTTGGTCCCTCCAAGAGACAATTCTGAGTGGCAGTTCACATGGCTTTTCAGAAGGTTCCAGAAAGACTGACCCCAGTTGTCCATTCAGTGATAAGAGAAACTCTACTGGGAAAAATATTTTAATTATTTTCCTATAATCCACAGGTAAATTGCAACATGGAGTAATCATTGAAATATACTGAAGAGTCAGTCACCATTAATATCATGTGTAGAAATTTTATCGAAAACAGTTGGGAGGCTGGGATGGACATACAAACATTAATAAGTATCTGAGTAACTGCTACTTGACCTCAGCATAGCACTCATTGGTCACATTTTTCAGGATGCTAGTCTTAAATTTTCCAGAAAGTCACAATATGTATCTTCTAAGAAAATAAGAAATAATATTTCAACGAAATCCTTTAGGCAAGTTTCAGTATATTACCTAAAACTGTTTTAATTAAATAAACTGTCCATCACAAAAACAGAGTACTTTGAAATTCTATGATGATACATAGAGATAGGGAAGTGATTTCGGCAGAAATGATATGTTGCGTCATCCGAGGATACTATTTATTACCAGTATCTATGTTAGAGGCATCTTATGGAAATATATAAAAAATGCATTTTTGCTCTAACCTTACTCTAGTGAAGGAAAGTATCAAGAAGCCTTTATCTATCATGGTATCTGTTCATATTTTTAACAACAAATAGCATTGGAGGAGCTGATATGATCCTGTGTATTAAACACTCTGGCAAACTATGTATGAACTAATTGCCACCAGCAGAAGACTTTTGACTTTTGAAATGTTTAAGACAGAAATAGTAATACATTTCCACAGGCAATTTTTTTGTCCTTAACTTACTGTTTTCCATAAAGAATAAGTCATCTTAATTTTATTTATGATATTAGAGAACAATGCTCAGAGCATTTCAATGTATTTACTTATGATTAATGAACTAAACTGAATTTCCATCTAATCCTATAAAACCAACTCTTTGTAATTTGATTCTCCCCACCCCAAATTATGAAACATGTTTTTTATAGTGAGAACTATTTCAGACAGAGCAGATGCTTCCCCCAGTTTCAGTATTTGTAATATGAATGCACATGCATTTCACAGAAAACATCTTCTAAAGACTTAAGGCAGAAGGTGCCCTCAGTATCTCAGTATTTCAGCAAACTGATACTAAGTCAGTTCAGAAGTAAAACAACAAAGGCTATTTACACAGATTTTCATGGAAAGCAACTTAGTTAAGTATTAAATAATCTTTACTCTTTGCATGTTTTTCTTGAGAGCAAGTGTTCTTAACAGAATTCATAGAAGACTTTCAGTATGTTGTGAACTCTCTGAATGTCATCGCGGTGGCTCACGCCTGTAATCCCAGCACTTTGGGAGGCCGAGGCGGGTGGATCACGAGGTCAAGAGATGGAGACCGTACTGGTCAACATGGTGAAACCCCGTCTCTACTAAAAATACAAAAAAAATAGCTGGGCGTGGTGGTGCGTGCCTGTAGTCCCAGCTACTCGGGAGGCTGAGGCAGGAGAATTGCTTGAACCCGGGCGGCGGAGGTTGCAGTGAGCCGAGGTCATGCCACTGCACTCCAGCCTGGCGCCTGGTGATGGAGTGAGACTCTGTCTCAAAAAAAAAAAAAAAAGAATTTCGATTATATTGATTTATAATTTCCTCTAGTGAGAGGAGTCCTAGCTTTCACTAATTTCTTAAAGCATCCATGGCAAACAAAAACAGCACAAAACAAACTTTCATTTCTTCAAAGCCAGTTCTTTTTCTTCCATTCCATGATTTAAAAACTATGGATCTTCTCCATCTGTTTTCAGATAAGATCAACACGATTTCTTCCTTACAGTTGTACAATTTATTCTTGATGGCTTTTATTAGGTAACAGCCCAATATTCTTTTTTTCTGAAAGAGAGACAGGGCTTTATTGGAAAGAGTAATAGTTGAGAGAAATTGTTTTAAAGGAAGTAAAAAGGGCCAAATTTGAAGTCTCTTCAGAGATATTTTGTGTCCACACTGGAGTAGCAAAGAAAACTACAAAACTTATTGATTGATAATGTGTAACTTTCATAGTACTAAATCACAAAAGAATGTCAAGCCAGGTAAGTCATTAGGAAAGCACCTTTGTTAAGTCAACATTTCACTCAAATAGTAAAAGTTAATATTAACATGCTTTCCTAGAAAAATGCTCATTTCCCTACCATAAATCATGCAACAAAGCAGGCATTTTTGAAATATCTTTTAAAATCTGTATATTAAAAAATATAAAGACAGAATGCACAGTAAAAGACATGTAGCAAATTTTGTAAAATGGTGATATTCT